>JABJVR010000106.1:28106-65128 GCA_025773905.1 Chitala chitala | reverse complement strand
TTTAATTTCCAGCCTCTTCATGAAAGAGATTAATATGGTCATTGTACAAATACTTGCATGAGACTCAGCAAAACACCAAATTTTCTATAAAAAGAGTCATTTTAATTTCCAGCCTCTTCATGAAAGAGATTAATATGGTCATTGTACAAATACTTGCATGAGACTCAGCAAAACACCTCAGAAGAGTGACAGGCAAAGGACTAACCAGGAAAAGAGCAGTCTAGAAGACAAAGACAAAAATTCAAGAGGCAGCAGTTGTAAACCAAATTAAGAGCAGCTGACAGAGGAATTAGTCTAGTCCTTCATTTCTCCACAGGAAAAGAATAATGTGCTGCATGTTCCTCAAACATGCACAGTGGAAAAGCAGGTGCTTTGAAGGTATGAAACAAACAAACAAACAACACCCGACTTCTAAGTGCAATCAGGAACAGATGAGGACTTCCATGGCTACAACCTTGATCCAGGTGACGGAGGCTTGTTATGGAATCCTCGACATGAGGCATGGTGCTGCAAAATCACTCCCCTTTGCTTGTTCTGGGAATGGCTGATGTCACCAGCACGGGATGATGCGTGAGCTGCACGTCTCTACATGTGTGTGTTTAGTCTGTGGGTCTCCAGGGCTTGTATTGTAAAGGTGTAATACCACTTTTTTTCTGCTTTACCGTCAGAAGATGTGTTCATCAACTTCATAAAAGATCAGTGACAAAAAGAAAAACCACTAAGAAGTTTCAGAAAAAAATCTGGTATCCTTGGCTTCTCGCCATCTCCCTGGACCACAGGAAAGGAACCCACAGCATCACAGGAGATAATAGGAGCTCACAGGAGTGACACACAGAGCACATGTTTAAGTCGAGGAGGTGGCATGAATGTGCCAGCTGTGATGACTATGAATTTCAGTGGGTGAAATACTGTAGATAAAAATTGTCACCATGCGGAAATTAAACAGTTTAAAACATTAAAAAAGCAACCTGATGGTTTCTGTTTCAGCAGATTTTGAAGCGAAAATCAATAAATCCCTAATGACAACATCAGTCTAGCTCTAAACAACCTGCTGTTCTTTTCTAACCCTTTTTAGTGCTTAAACATGCAAAAAGAAAGACTAGTTTAAACACATTTTTGTTTTTTTTGAACTTTGAAATGGTCATAAAAGTATTCTGCACAAAGTCTAGGCTTCATGAAAATTATAGACACATTTTTGATACATATTACTCCATCAGCAATAAAATATTACTCTACAAGCCGTAAAATGGCTGAGTATTGTTTAACAGGCATTTTACTAAGAATAGGCTTTCTGCTGTGTTCTGTACGATTAGACAGGTGTCGCCCGTTTCAATTTCTAAAACACATCTTAAAAACTGCTGTTTGTTAAGGCTTTTAATATTCAGTCATTTCAATCTTATTGTTGGTCATGATTTTCTGCTTTTTATCTTGTTTTTATCTTGTTTATAGTTTCTTTTTTTACTATTTTATGTTTTTTTCTTTTATTTTGGAAACTATGCAGTTTCCTTTCGCTTTTATTCAGTGCTTTAATCTCTCATCTGTGTGTTACTTATATTAGTGTCACCATTTGCTTATCATTGCGAAGCACTTTGGACAACTTGGTTTTGCTAAACGTGCTATATAAGTAAAATTCACATTGACATTGACGATGGTAGAATAAAGAGAGCAGAATTTATCTTAATCTTGGCACATATCTATCATTGGTGAGTATGAGGTATGCAATGCTTTGTGGGAAATGCAGGTCAAACATGGCCCTTGGGACTGACATAAAAGAAATGTACGATACTTGAGAAGTGAAGAGAGTGAGTGTGGCAGAGAGAAATGGGGTAAATAAGGACACTAAGATGTACAGGAAAAGGCTTGCTGATAATAATCCTTATGTAACAGGTTTGGGCAGACTGACTAATCCTCCTCTACCACTTAGCGCTAAGAAATGTTGTGGCTGACTCTGGGGCGGAGACTGTGTGGGGTTTACGGGGTGTTGTCCAGATAAGTTTTTGAGTGTTGCATATTGGGACAAAGGTAATTGCAGGTGAATCATGGAGGTTTCCGCTGCCTGGAAGAATCACGGCACTGGAAATCTAGCCCTGAGGTCTTGTTGGGTAAACAAACAAAACCCTCACAGAAGCAGGGCCTTTACCCCCTTTGCCACGTCACCAACTTGTTCTGTGATTGTTGTTGTACTATTTTGGGATGCCATCATATACGCATATGGAAGTTCCAGGAATACATGTAATCCCACGTCCCACACCTGTGGTGATGCAGAAGTATGTGAACCCGTGGTGTCGGTAACCATTGTGATGTCAGCGTCTGTGTAGTAAGGGCGTTTTATCACAAATATCTCTATTCATAATGAGAGAAGAGAATGAGGGTAAAATTAGGACAGACACAGAAACTATCAATTAGGCGGGGGGGGGGGGTGAGTTTAAAACCTGATCAAAGGTCTGTCTTTCCACAGTGGGCCATTTGTCACCTTCTCTAGGGTGAGACTTTTGCACTTTCAAAGTGTGTCATGGACTGAGCATAAGATAGCTGATAATTACAAATCACACGCAGCAGGTGGAACGTGAGCTTTTAATTACTGTGACAGTTACAATTCAGCACAGACAAAAGCATCAGGATCCACCGTTTCAGCCACACAGCAATGTGATGGACTTGACCCTGGACTCGTGTACGTTTAATGGTTGAGCTTTGATACACAAAATTCTGTCCATTCATGGTGCTTCATTTTTAACTGGAGTGGCTGAGCATTATGCACAATAGTGGTACAGTGCTAATTACTCTAGATCATTTACATACATGCTAAGATGCTACTGATTGATGTCCCTATTTGTAATTAACATGTTTCTTATTAACAACCACAGATATCAAGAGCTGTACCCTTGGCAAAAAATAAGCTGTAGGGCTTCAGTGAGACCAGCGATGTGAGCAGATACATACCTGCTGTGTGATCTTCTTTGGACAAACACATCTGATGAGATAAATAATAGCTCAATATGACACACAAACTACCTACAGATTCTCTCCAGGGTGGGCAAGACACGTACCCACAAACTGTTGTCTCCGGGGAATACACCACAATAGGCATGCCTTTAAGTTTCAAGGGGAAAAGGAAATGTGTTTTACTAGGCAATAACTCACAGAATATCATGAGCTTTGGGGCCTACTGTTAAAAATGCCCCTGGACCCGGGTTATCAGTTGCTGTGGTTCTGGAAGCAGAAGAGAGGTCTGTAAACAAGGCAGGCCTTTATAATGGTAAATGAGGCTGCTCATGTGGACTTGCTGGTGTGTTCCCAGCCCCATTCAAGGCCACTCCAAGGCCAGGTGCTAACTGTCAAACAGCCTTTATTCATATAGAAGAATAAGAGGAGGAAGGATGTTGTCTTTTACAGGGAATAATGGAGATATTGTATTGGTGCTGCATGTTACATTTTGCCGGATTTTCTCACAGTAAAGCAAAAACAGAAGTGGTTATGCCAGAAATAATACAAAAACATCCAAATCTGACCACATTCTGGACAAGTTAGGAAATCAGACTCATGATTGTTTTCCACTAATGCCAAACTATGAAGTTCTGTGATTGGTTAAGTTTCCCAGTCTTGCCTATCCATTTCTACTTGTAAAAATGAACAGCGCAGAACTCCTGGACACCAGATATTACTGTCCTACTCATCGGAGTCATGCATGCAAGGCTGAGTAACGTAGTCTGTGGTATACTGGCCATTAATCATGCAAATTTTGGATCCATATTTTCTCTTCAGAAAAGATCCCAGAATCCAACCTCCAGAGGTCCTAAATACTGTACAGTTTCTTTGCACGGGCTATATCTATGTGACCACATGACTAAACAGCTCTTCCTAAGAGAGATCATGGACTAGTTTGGTCACCATGACTGGACATTGCCTGTTAAAATGTCACATTACAATCACTGGCTCTTACACTGGGTTCTTCATTGTCCTGTAATTAGGGGTGTTGTGGGTGACCAAAAAATTTCCTGTGGCCTAACAACAGCTGACATAAGGTGTATGTTTTCTGTTGAGAGGCATATCATAAGAGAGATTGCTGTTTGCCAGATGCCTAAATGATATCAGCATCATTCCAAAATATCTACAACAACCTGACCAACGTGAGCCATTTAAGATTTCTGGTGTGGTTGTCAGCAGTGGCCACTTGACATTTGTACACAGTCTGGGCTGCTCTCATGTGACATGTGCGCTAAGATCACAGTATAAAAAATGTGAACCACAATAACTGCCCTCACCCCCACGATCGAACACAGCTGTGCTGTTGTTGTAGACTGCAAACATAACGTAGACCAAACATACATCAATCGGAAAAAAACACGAGTGTTTACACCGGTCGTCTGTTTAAACCACGGTGTGCAGAGCGTGAACTGTGTGACTAGCATCAGGTCTGAAGAGCACGTCCGTCTTTCAGCTGGTCAACCCTCATGATGTCATGTGCTTTTCCTGCTAATCAGAGCACCAGCGTCCCACAGGGGCTGAGCAGCTCAGAGTTCTGAGTGGCTAAATCAAAGCGAAGATGTTCAGGAGGCTGGCCGGCTTTGGCAGGAAATGCACACAGATACTTCCACACGCTTCCTGTGCGTTCCGAACCGTCCGCCCCATGCTATTAGCATCAACATTCCATGTCTGAAAAATGTAAACACAAACAGAGTACCACCCCCTGGGACCCATTCAGACAAAACAGAGTCTCTGTGCTGTGTTCCCAGTCTCTCATTCACAGCTCACAGTTTTGGCCAGTCACATGTGTTTTGTAGCCGCTCCAAGCATACAGCAGCAGCTGAACATCCGTGACTCCGTGTTGATGATGTTACATAAGGTGATTCCGGCTCCCTCATGCTAAGTGCTTCTCATTGTTAACCTACTTGCTCTCTTTCCAGAAGATGTCCATCGATTACATCCAATTTCCTCTCTAAAAAAAAAGAGGTTCTATTTTAATGTTTTATTGTGAGGTTTTAAAAAGGTTGAACTGAATCCCACTGCCATAGCCAGCTATAACCAATGGTTGTCATGTCAAAACAAAACTGCATGGAAAGCTTATCTAACAGCTGTTTCAGTTGAAATTAACACACTATGGTGATATTCTATCCAGATGCTGGCCTGCTATTGCTGGAGGTATCCATCCTTTTCCTAGTAAAGTATAAAGCAGTGATACTACAGACAGCACCCCCTGACACTTCCTGTCTCCTCCTCTCGCACTCACTGGCTGGCTTACAGGATAGGATCTGACCGCACCCTAAAATGGCACATAATGGATCCAGACAAAGGGTACTCAGGGATCTCCTGCTCTCATGCATAAACAAGGGCAAGATGACAGAGTATGGTATTGAGTACATTTTACTGCACGCTGTCGTGTGCACAACAGATGGAAATGTTAGCATCGGGTGGAATATGAAAGCTAAAGAGAACACAGAGGTGGCTGGACATCTTTTTTCCAATAACAGAGTGTGAGGTAATCATCTCAAATCATTGGCCCGCCGGTTGTTTTACTGGTGATTGTTCCGCAGTGGTGATGAAACCTGTCCCTCAGCTCATGGTCTTACTCAGCAGAACCCCAGCAATAGCTCATCTCGAGGGCCCTCATGTGACGTGGCTCGGAAATCGCCATAAAATCCCCCAGTGTAAGATAACGATCACATTCAGCTCTGACAATGTTTCTCGTTGTCTACTCATGTTTACTTAACATATGTTGCCTTTTGTACCAGTTCTTGCCTGTTTAACACAGGGTTGTCTACTGATTCAGCACAAACTTACGCCCTTGAAGTACACAGCCTGTCTTTTTCAGAAACATTTAGCACTGTGTTTCTCTGGGCTCGTTAGGAGAATGAGCCTAACATAAGTAGCTTTAGGATTCGTCTTGACTAGGCGAGTACTGCTGTCCAGTCTCAGAGCTACCCCACACAAAACTGCCCCTCCAGTCCCTGAGGTAAACCTGGTGTACAATGGCTTAGCTGAACTCCCCCCACCTCCACCCACACAAAGTGCTCCTTCTACAACCAACTGCCTTTCACATCAGCCTCTTCTGTGTCACACTTTTGCACTCATTCTCCTTCCCTTTTTTGCATGTCAGGGGGTGGAAGGGCTGGTCTGGGTAACAGTCACAGTACGCAGTTGGTAGAATTCATCACCAGCATTAACTATGCAACAGCATATTCCATTCTAATTTTAAACACAGCATTAACCAGTTTTATTCACAACCTCATAGCGAGTTGGTTTTTAAACCCAGCAGTGCAGATACAGGCCTGGTTAGATTGCTGTTTAACACAGTTAGTGGCAGCATACACTAAAACCTTAGCAGAAAAACTGTGAATCACAAAAACACATAAATTTGAAGTAACTGCAAAACATTATTTCTTTTTTTCCAAAGTGTTTCCATCTTAACAGGATCCCCATGTCTTGTGTACAATGACGTAATCGATTTGTTTTGTTAGTTTTATGAGTTACAAAATTACCAAGGAACGGGCAGACAACCTGTGAGGCAAACTGGCAAGGAGTGTCACATCAGGTTACCGTGTTCAGTACCACTTTTCAGAGAGCGCCAGCTCACATCAGGTTACCATGTTCAGTACCACTTTTCAGAGAGCGCCAGCTCACATCAGGTTACTGTGTTCAGTACCACTTTTCAGAGAGCGCCAGCTCACATCAGGTTACCGTGTTCAGTCCCGCTTTCAACAGTTCTCCCACTTTCCTTTGTCGATGCTGCTGAACATGACAGTATAGCTAAACAGGTTTGTGATGAGGTGATTATTGTGCACATCATCATGCAAATATAGTCATGTTCTGGATTTAGTGAAATTAATGAAAGTGAGGAAAATAAGCAAAGAAATTCAAATGATTAGTCTTTTTTGCTTCTAGTGCAATCATTTATTTGATTTTAAACATGTCTAGTTGGTTTACAAATTCAACAGATAGAAAGCTGACCCACCCCCCTACTTGCCCCCCCCCCACCAACTTTAAAAATGGTCCCTATACCCCGGTCAGTCCCCCAGGCATTAGACAACCTGAAATTCTGGAAGTGTTCATCCATAAATTTAACTAGAGTAGAGCCACTCAGTGGAGGACTCCTGTGCCTGGTTTTAACCACATTCATGGACAGCTAGGAGAGGTCATGTGATACCTACAGTCACCAGCATTATGATCAGAAACGCACCTCTAACTGTACCTTACAGAATGCTAACCTTCTTCACTCAAATGAATAACTAGCAAGAACACATTTAGAAGAGAACAAACAGTTAAATGATGGACTGAGACAGTCACTATGCTGGCCTATGCCTTGTGCTGACTGGATACAACATACACACACACGCACACACACACACTCTTGAAAGGCCTGTTTTTCCTCCTGGCCCCAGGGCCTGCCAGCCCCTGTGTCTGCACCTTTGCACCCATCACCACCTTTAGGTGAGCTCTAGGAAGCGTCTCGCACACATCCTGCCCCAAACCCACACCACGACCAATTACAGGCCTTGCTTCTGCAGCTTTCAGCTCAGTGACACTGATAATTGATGGGCATAAACAGACAGCTTCAGGATGGAGGAAGATCTGCAGTTAGACGAGGTACCCCGAACGTTATCTGTCCAAGGTGACGTGACAAGTGTGTAGTCAGATGGGGGCTGATGACACATTCATCAGCTCTAATGTAACAGGATTGCTGTTTTGGCAGGGGACAGGACCTGATTCCTTTGTGTTTCTCATTAAGGGGAATCTTGAGAATGTGTCTCTGACTCTGAACTTGTCTCTTTAATTGTGTGCACATGTTTCCCTACATTTGTGAGCCTGTGGCTTTATTTCTGCTTTGGGCTGTTCTGATACAGTGGGATGTTAATTCAGGTGAGAGGTGGACCAGAACCACAGCAAGCCTATTGTGGCACCATCATAAAATCCCACGTGGAACCACTGATCCCAGGCTGAGCCTGCTGCTCTTTTGAAGTTGCCAGGTGACAGTTATTAAAATGCTTTTTGAGTTGACTGGTGAGTTTTTCACTCTTCACAGTTTTAATGAGAGAAAGGGACACCCAAACATTCCCTCTTTAAAAGACTGCCTATAGCCAAAAACAATGACCAACCCCCACCCCCCCACCCCACACACACATAGCCTTTATATTTAGTTACCTCGCGTGTGCTTTTATCTAAAGCAACAGTTGCATTAAAGCCAGTATATCATATTTTATTTTCAAGTTCATCCTTCATGGTAAACGGCCAGGCAAACAGGCAGAGACAACAGAAAGGTAGAATATGAATGCTTTTATTGACCTTAGTACAAACACATTTTTCATTTAGCTTCTCTAGGTACAATAGAGTTCTTCTTCCCACAATGCACCTCTTCCCCCTAATGGATCACATCAAGATACAAAATCCATACCAGTGGCCTAGTTTTTATGCACTCATAGAGTCAGCTGTTTTACTCTGGGGCTTTAGACTACGCACCTTGCCCACTAGTATGTGAATGAACAGACAGCCTTCAAGTTGAGTGTTCATGTCCTCAATGACTCTGCTGCCATGCTGTTCTGTTTCTATGTCCCCACCACATGTGGTGACACTACAGGGACAAAGCCGAGATGAGAGGGAGATGAGAATGAAAGAAGAAGAGAGGAAAGAGAGAGTGCCACACTCTCTAATCTTCACCAAAATATCTACTAGTAGCTGTCTCTGGGGCCAGACTAATGACTAGGGTCACACACTAAAGGAGGAAGGTAAGGTGACAGAGGCGGGAGGGCGGGGCTCAGTCACAGCAACCCTCCAATTGGTGCCTTCTCACCATGAATGACTGACAGGCAACAACTGAGATTGACATCTCTGTGGCCCAGACTCCATGGCACCTGACGATGTCATTGTTGAACTCTGAATCACTTAAGGGATGTAATTTACTGCTGTAAACTTTTATAACAATACCCTTTTCAATACACCCAACAAGAACCACAACAAAAAAGAAAAAAGAAGCCAGGCAGATGAACCAAAGGCTATTTACAAATGATTTGCTGTCTGCCCAGCAATGATATTAATTATGGCCCAGGTCTGTCAACGCCGCTCACTTATTTGTCTGAAACCTTTTTCCGGAATGAGTATGTTGCCTGTAGTGTTGAGGCTGTCTGGTGGATACAATAATATGTTTTGACATGCTTTTTAACCCTTCCTTTCAAATTGGAGTTGTGAAATGTCCAAATGGAGCCAAAATAGCAATTTGGAAGGACAGCCTTTGTGACAGACTTTGATTTGTAATGAAACCAACAGCAGGAGTAGAGCGCTAATTGCTAATCGCAGACGTCACTTACTAAAAACTCCTCAACACAAACATCACATGCCCGTAACAGTGTCTTGGAAACACGAGAACAGAGTTTGGCTTGTGGTTCCTCAGTGCACTCCTTGCTGATTTCACTGAGGTTTGTTGTGCAAGTTAGATCTTGCTTTTGAACTCAGGGTAACAGCTACTGATTGACTGGAGCCTGTTTTTTTTTATTTTTTATTTTATTTTTTACAGAAATCTCCAGTGTTATCTCCAGCTCCAGCTCTTTATGTAATAACTTTTTCAGTTCCACGCAACTTCTGTCAGTAGTTTTAAAAAACACAGATCTCTATTTACCGCCTCATGAAACTACTTTTTGTATGTCACGTGCTGTCCCGTTTTGATCTCATAGCCTGTTTGAGTCCCTGAGGAGACAGCTGAGCTGTGTTTGTGCGCATACTGGGAAAATGCGGTTTTCATGTTTACTTTTTATGTTTGACAGAAGAAGGCACCACATTTATAGACAGTTATTACATTCCAGCATATAATACAGGCCTATTAGTACTTTGTAGTTTTTTTTTACATTCTGAGTAGCTGTGGGTTGTTTTGGGGTTGTTTATAGGCATTTAATTAAGGTTTATGAAGAGTTTTATAATAGCTACAGGTAGTTTTTTTCATGCTAATGGTACACGTTTATGTGAGAGAAAGTGTTGATAACTCTGGCTCTAACCAGAGGTTCTACCAGGGCAAAGGAATCCAGGTGAGCAATTCAGCCAGCTTTCACCTACTTAGGTACAGGTTTACGCCTTCTCAAGGACCCATCACCTTCACCCTTTTGTGAGTTGCTCATTCTCACTCGGGCACACCCGTGTCCATCTGCAACTCATATGCACACGCGCACTCGCATGCACGTATGCACATACACACACACACACACACACACACACACACACAGATGCAGAATCATTAGAAGCACATGCATTACTTGTCACCAAGCTGCCCCAACAATCTACAAATTCATATTTTAAACCTCTCTATCAACAACTGTCATTGACCTGGTTACTGTGTTTACAATGGGACAAAAGTGACCACTAAGGTCACCAATCAACTATCGATTACCAGCCAGATTTGTACTTAGGACTGAGCCCAGCAATCTGTCTTCACACCACATTAAAAAGTCCAAAAAAATACATTCTGCTAACCATATTACCCTAGCTACCACCATAACTGTTGGTTTATATAAATTTTAAATCTGTTAGTTTCATAGCAGAACATTAATGAAATTCTCATGAACACCATTTGAAAGATAGCCATGACTTAGTCTGCTTGTATCTGGACGCGCAACAGGTGATCTGTCAGATACTGTAGCATGTCTCTTGGTTAATTCAACCTGGTGGCTCAATGGGTAGAACAGCAGGCTGGGATGCAGAAATCTCCCAGTTTGAATCCCAGCCACCAGGTGTGTCCCTACGCAAGACACTCATTGCTAGCTCATTGTAACCTATATATGAAATGTAAGTCGCTTTGGATAAAAGCATCTGCCAAATGAATAAATGCAATTGTGTATGGTCAGTTTGCATGTCACTGAATCCATGCCCAAGACTTATTAAAAGTATGAGCAGTAAAAATACTCCACCCTGGTTCATGCACTCATGACTCATTTTTAAGGGTCCTGAAAAATACTTTTTGTCTGAGAACTACTGAGAGTCCAAGAATGTTTGGAACCGTCTCCTATTCCTAGAAAGTGAAGAAAAACCACAAATGGTTAAAAAACTTTAATTAAAAGCAAAAGACAAGGTAAGATGTTCAATGTGCAAAACAGAAGGACAAAACTATCATATCTTACAAAATGTCAATAATTCAGTACTGATTGGTTAATTTCTTTGTTTGTTGCCTCACTCAGGCCTCAGGTGAGGAAGTTAGCAGTACCATTGTCCTACAGGTGAAGCTGCAGGTAGAGCTGCAGGTATGGAGAGTGATGGCAGCGATAATCTAGTCTCCTAGTGAGGGACTGGAAGCTCACTTCTTGGGAGTAAACTATATTTTGTCTTCCGTCAACAAAGGGCCACATTGTCTGTGGTGTTTGATTGTACCACTTTGAAGTGTGAGCGGATGTGTGCTGGCCTGGAGTTGGAAGGAGGGGAGGGGGGTTAAGTCTGCGGGATGACACCCATAATTTGAAGGTACAGGTGCGCCTGGTGTTTTTCGGATAGACGCCAGCCTGAAGACACCTTCCCTCAGGATGAAAGCGGCGGCTCTTTAATTGCGTTGTGCAGACAAGACACAACAAATAAAAGCAAACTTTCTAAGGCTTTAAAAGGGTCACCGATGCAACCAAAACATGGACATCAAGACACTTTAGAGTTACCTGCAAGCTACAAGTGCCATAGCTTTTACTTATCAGAAGTAACATGAGGCTTTAACGGGCTGCTCAGTACTTAGTGCTCAAAAACCCATCAAACGCAAGTATCTGAAATATATGTGAAGGTACACAGAGTGTCCTCAGCACTTGAACCTGGCAGAGCAAGTGTCACGAACATGACTTCATGTGTGGGTGTTGGTGATCTGCCCATTAGTGCACTTTACATAACTAGATAAAAGTCTTGTGAAGTAGGTTTAGGAAGATTTCCAGGGCAATGTAGGACCATTCTTATCAAGTCTCAGATCTGTTGAGGATGCCCCCTTCATCACAAACACATTGGCTTGGGTACATCAGAGGACAGGTAGCCCCCATAAGCAAGCCTACATCACGGAGCCTGGTTCATCCCATGCTGAGCTGTTAAGCTCACTGACATGTCTGGGCTTGGTAGGCATGACAGCCTGGATCGGTTTGGTCTCGTCGGACGTTTGCCTGTGAAAAGGGAAAGGGTGAGGGGGGTGGGGAGTTCATAGATGCCAGCAACAGGAGGAAGTGTGGGGTTCTCTTAATCTATCTAGCGAGTAGGACGGTATTAATTTCCCATATTTAATTGAATGTCCTGCCACACACACACACACACACACACACACACACACACACACACACACACACACACACAGACTTTAGAGTTACAGCATAACAATAAAGCAAGAATTACGATGCCTGCTTAAGTGAATTAAATAGTATAAACTCTGAACATTCGAACATTTACAATCTTAATAAAAATTATCATTGAGGTGTTAGTTTTGATATTAATTATAACATAATTTATTTGATATATCAGCAAATTTGTGTCTCTCAGATACAAACAAAGAATTTTTAAAAGTACATATGACATAGTTGAAAATATAAATTTAAGAACTATTTGATAGTGCAGGTGATTGTCACAGAACATTTATAACACAAAATATAGTTTTTTCATAGTCCAATATGGAGTCTGTTTGTGTACCTTCAAGACAGATGTTGAGCCTCACTTGCTCTGGTAAAGCTATCCAAGTACACCACCACATAAACTGGAGCATATCAGAAGAGCAGCATTCGATTATCAGGACAATGACAAAGCATTAAACCATATGGTACATAAATTACTCTGAATAAACATCTCATGTCAGTAAAAGGAGAATAATTTTAGCACAATACATGACTTATTCATTTCAAGGAAGTGTTTGCTACCTGAAGGCTGTGACAATTTCTTGCGACGGGGTGTTTTGACAGTACCCAGCAACAGAATGGGAACAGCAAACAGTGCAAACAAACAGAAAAAGCCTCTTACTCTTTCAGACATAATTAGTCAGTGTTGATAATAGCAGAAGCTTGTTTGCTTTGAGATGGGCAGGGCAGTCTACAAATCCATTACTGGAAAACACCTATTGTTTGGAGGATTTCATGGAATAATGCATAGTCAGTTCTTCCTAAAATAACATCATGGTCTCGGTCCTCCCAGAGTATCTATGGTTTGAGCCAATCGCGGTATGGCATCTGTACACTGTTCACTCTCCAGGGAGGACCTGTCCATAGTGAACTGTCAACCAGCATCCAGTGAGTTCATCCCCATTGTGGAAGGAGTAGCCCAGAGACAACATTGACTATGATGACACAACATGTTTGAAATAGTTTGACAGCTGAAAGAATAAGTGACCTGCAGACAGAGGGCTGCCCATGGCATGTCTCTAAAGAAAAATGATAGAAGGGCACAAGATCTCACCTTTCACTTTTTGGTGTCTCATAGAGACACAGGAAGAACCTGCTCTGGATGCCATTTTGCTCGGAAACCTGTCTGCACCTCTCACCTCACTTTAGTTTCATGCTGTTGCACAGGTGAGCATTCTACCTGTGCATTGGAAACATTGCTACCTGGGGCAAATTCTTTCAGTCAGCTCCATCTCCTGAAGAAGGGTTAGTTTCACTTCACAGCAGCCTGCATTCCCAGGCAATGAATCACATACTGGGGGGGAGATTTGATCCAAAACTGGACATTTTCCTCACTCATTCACATGCAAATCCCAGACTAAATTTGTGATCATATAAGATATGTGGTACGACAATTTTATGTTAAACATATCTATGATAGATTTTAAAATATTAGATTTTTCTTATTACATTTTACATTGTTTATTGACACGTTATAGGAGAGCTGAGTGACTAGATTACAGCAACAGCTTGTATGGATGATGCATAGACATAGGCCAGGGTCCTACAAAATGAATTAAATCCAGATGTGTGTGCGTGTGTGTGTGTGCGTGTGTGTGTGTGTGTGTGTGTGTGTGTGTGTCTGTATTATACATAGGAAACAAAGTCAAAGTCTTGACTAATGAGAATCTAGCAAGAGTACAGGTGAGTCCATTTTATGTAATAATAAAAAAAAATCAACGTGAAACATGTTGTATGGGTTTAAAGCTGCCAGTGGAATTTTTCACAATGCTAGATTGTATGTTTTACATCATACATACATTTGAGTAATTTGTATTGTTTTATTGCCATTTTAATCACTGCTCCTTGATGCTATTTGTAAGCCAGTAAAACTCCCACTCCTATGGGTTACAGCCACAGCATGTTGCTTAATCAGCTGCAATTAGGCTTCTTAAGCTTAAAAATACATTCCGGTTTCAGCTGTTTAAAATGAATCACAAGAATTCTTATTCATGCCAAATTTCCCACTGTCCACAAAAATATGTCCCCAAAAAAAAGTATTATGCGCAAAATACACATATTTGAAAGTTCAGTCTGCATCCAAAGTCTTACACCAGGAATGCAGGACTGATTCTAATTAAAAGGTTCCAAAGACTGGACAGGAAAACTGCTCTGACTTTAGTGGCTAATGGCACTTTCCCTTCATACTGTCTCGTGCATTTTTCCCCTGCACGTTCACTTGTCCCATACCATATCATAATGCATGTGAGGACAGAAAACCAAGTAAGCCAAATGCAGAAAACAGGGACAACAGGTCCTCAAAAATAAAATCCACAGCTGAAAATCCATTATGCAGGCATGAAGTTGAAACGCTGGTGAAATTGGTCTGAAACAAACTGGGAAGAGAAGGAGAAAAACAAGGCAGAACAGGATCAGGGACGGGGGCAGGCAAGACGGTTGGGACAGGCGCTGGAAGGTGAGAAGCAGGGAGGCTGCTCCGTACTCAACACGGACAGCTCCAGATACCGCGCACTGAGCCTGGCTGCCTGAGCCTTCGATTGCTGAAAGAACAAGGTACAGGTGCGGCTTGTGCATGGGCGAAACTTAGTGATCAGGTGTGTCTTTGGGACGACTTCACAAACTGTGAGATGCGCCCTACTCAGGTGTAAGGCAAAAGCGTGTCAGACTTGATCGTGTCACAGCAAAATGGTTGGCTTCTTTCTTCACAGGACTGCAGGTGCCATGTTGAATTTCTGACAAAAGGTGGATATAGTTTTTAGTTTTAATTCATTTCAAGAAAAACAGCATGCAAGACCTGTGTATTGTAACAGCACTGTTTTACTTGGAGAGAGCAAAAATATATAGCGTCAAGAGGAGTGCAAGAAGGCAGACTGGTTAGTGATAGTATTATTTAATCAAGTTAACCACTGGTATATTACTTTATTAAACCCCATTAACATACCTAGGAAATATTACACATTTAACATTACAAATGGCACAATGAAATTGTTGAATTGAGGAGAAAATACTATGTTATTAGAAAGGCTAGCTCAGAAAGTAAAAGCCTGGAGTTTACCCCAGGTAGCCTAGGGCACAAGGCAGGGAAGATTCTGGGCAGAGTGCCAACTCATGGCAGGGCATTCACACAAATGGCACTATGGGCTTTCCAATCCACTTAACCAGCACGCCTTTGGGGCTGTGGGAAGAAACCAGAGGAAACCCACACATTCACAGGGAGGACATGCAAAGTGCACACACACAGTGCCAAGAGCCAGAGAGAACCCACAACCCTAGAAGTGTGAAATAAAGGTGCTACCCACTGAGCCACAATACCACCCAAATTTGTTGACACAAATTAATAAATATTTACTTAACTGATTTCCTAAATGAACAGCCATGAAGGAGTGCTCCATACGTGCTTTTATAGTAATTTGTGTTATATAATTGCATTATACAATACAAATTACTCACCTGAGAGTGACTCACAGAATATTGTGCTCTGTCAGCACAGTATGGAAAAGCGTAGTGTGGTACATTAAGGTATAGATATGCCTGTGAAAAAGCTTCATAGGGTTTGGAGATACGTTGACACAGGTGGATATTAAAGGGTTGAAGAAGAGAGCTCAACAGTGACAGATGAATGACTGACAGGTGGGACAGAGCAGCAGCCCAGGCAAGCTTGCTGATTGGCTGCTGGTAAGCATGCCAGACAAAACCATTTCTCTTTTCAGTTTACCCAGTGCTCCAGAATACATACAATTGATCCCATGGATGCTTTAATAGTGGAACATTATTGCAGCTAGTGCTTCAGGTGATAAAGGCAGACATCGATTGGAGCAAATGCAGTTTCTATAGAAACTCTCTACTTTTGTGTGATTAACTTCCAAGGAAACCCATACTAGAGTTACATGAATACACAAATGTGCGGCTATCTCCAGTTTTAAATTATCTACTTAAGATGCATGAAATTCCTTCCAGCACATCTTGACACAGGTCAGCAAATACTCAGGAACGTTTGGACATGGACACCAACCACTAATGTCAAAACTACTGGCTCCAGTCCATGAAGGTCTGATGTTGGATACTTGAATGAAAGGTTACTAGAATTTCTGTGGAATATTCAGTAGTGTACATATATTACATTCGAATTTTTTATTGCTCACAAAAAAGTACTTGTTAAACCACAGTATAATATTGGAAGCCAATTCTCTGTGTGTGGAGGCTGAAAAACATGGAACCTGCTGCTGTTCCAAGACCTGATGTCAACTCTGTATTGTGAGACAGAGTCCTTGTCTACACCTCTGTCAGCACTGTTGCAACCTGACTCTTGTCATCACTAACAGTCTTAAGGTGGCATCTAACAAATTGTGTATTGACTAACAGTAGGACATTGTAATCTGAAGGATAGACATACAAGAAAGTGACCATTTATGTCCCACAGATGCAACAGATCCACTTGATACAGTTAATTTATCATGCTCCTTAGCAGACTTCTCCTGTCAGGCAGATCTAGAGGCACCGTAGAGCTGTGGAACATGTAAACATTCTGTCGCTCAGCTGTCCTCGTGTCCCCTGATATCACGACTGGCAGTACGTGAAATTGGGGCTCTTCAGATGTTGCTCACAAAGCCTGACTTCATTCACATCTGCACCTGCTGGCCTGGAAGCCAAGAAAATGCTTGGGGGAAAATCCTGAGCACCAATGCATGCTGGGAAAGACTGTTACAGTTGACGGGTTATTTTGTCTCAGACACAGATCTTTTCAGAACTGCTTGCCTGCTAAAAGGTAAATCAAAATCAAAACCTTCTACATCTATGATTTCCCTGAGAAGCCTTAAGTGCATGGTATGGTGCTCTCTTTCATATGAACGTAGATGATCAGCGCAAAAAAGAGGAAGTGCAAGTCAAATAACTTAACCAGCTAGTTAGTTCTGCTTGGAAGCCTACGTGCTCCAAGTGTGTTTTTTTTTTTCTCCATTTGAGACAGGGGCCTGACAATCAGGCTGTCCTCATTTCATGAAACATTATATTGTGGTCAACACAATTTCTTTCGTGACTTGTCGACCACAAGGCCACCACAGATTTCGCAAAAGAAGCTCGTGCACATGAGACGAACGGAGCAGCTGTACTCAGTGAAACTGCTCAGTAACAGGCTGTGTATATGTGAGCCTGAGCTTATTTGTACCAGAGCTGCAGAATGGACTCACAGATAATGGACCAGAGGCTGCAAGAACAAACGTGCCTGAAAGGCCTTTGGCTGCCACACCAGACTGAAAGCTGCCATATCACTTTTAGTAAATGCATCTACTCCACGCAGAGCTGATTAATGTGGCAGAACACGGGTGTTGCTGACGGACCTCTATTGGCTTGCTGCCTGCACAGCTTCAGCATCTTTTCTTTCCTGACCAGCTGATGATGGACAAAATATCTGAGATCACAGCCCATGTTTGAAATACTGCTCAGCATGAGAGATGTGTCCGCGAGAGGCAAGCAAACTGGTAAGACCATGGAATACCAAGAAAAGGAGATTAAGTAATACTGAAGTTGTGACACCATACTAAAGGCACAGAGCTCTCCTCTGCCTGTCTAGGTTTCTGGGTGTCTGAGAGCAAGGGGTTTGAGCACTTCTGCTCCTGATACCACCTGACTCCCTGTCTGGGTTTATGACGGCGGCCTGACTCAGAGGTGGAAATAAACCATGGGAGCGGTTCAAGGGGGCGGCCTGTTGGGGAAGCTGGGACTTTCCAGTTCCCCCCTCCCTCTGCCCCCTCCCCACCCCAACTTCCCCATATGAGGTGGAGCTAAGAAAAAGCCCTACCAATAGTCAGGACACCCAGAGCCAAAGCCCTCTTCCCCCTGATGCTTACATGAATAAAGCAAACTAACAGACCTTTTCAGGATACCTGGTACACTTTTTAGGTTACCTGGACCTCCTAGGTGTCTGTTTTTATCATTTTCATGTGTTGTTGTTCATCAAACTGAATTTAAGATTCCTTTATATACAATATTTGTCAGAAGGTACAACAACTGTGTCTGTTCTGGGTTTTAATCCTTCAGGTCCTTGATTGGTCATTTTATTAGCTGTGCACCTGTTACTTCAGATGATCAAAAGCAGAACTGCACTCAGAATAATTTGTTTTGTCTTTTCTAACCTCCCCTGACCCCCATAAATCATAAATGCAGGTAAATGTATTCAGTCACAGCACATCACAATAACTGTTCTTTCACAAAGTTAAGGTGTCTCATTAATGCTCCTGCACTGCTCTCTTATGTTGGACGGTAATTTGTTTATTTCTGTATATTTTAACAGTTTCATGTGTGTCAGATTCTTGCTTTTATCTTTAATGCTTTCAGTTAACAGCTGTTTAAAAGTCTTGAGTTAACTCTAATGCATGCAGTCCACACAAGTGGACATGTGAAGAACTCCTGGACAAATGCATGTTCAAAAAAATGAAGTACAGTTTTTTCTTTTCATTCCCTAAGAGTAATAAAAACACTGTGGAAAAAATCCTGACTGTGGCTTTCATAATTCATGCATGAAAGGGTTAAGTACATATAGTATAAGAAAGTTAAGTAAATGAAGTGGGGGGAGGCACTGAAGTTTAGCACATACATCTTAAGGAAACTAGATAGGGTACACCATGGACAGGGTCCCTGTCCATCACAGGGCTCATGCACATACACACACACACTCACACACACACACACTAACACACATCCAAACTCACCCCAATACCCAGACACACACAGACACACACACACACTTGCCCCAACACATACACCCACACAGCCACGCACACACTCACCCCAACACACACATATACACACACACACACACACACAATCTTGGCATATGTGAACAAGCGGGTTTATAAGGGGTGTGGGTGGGTCCTGGTATTGTCCTTATCAAGGCAACACTCAGCATGCAGTTCCCACCACACATGTGCAGGCCAGATGCCTCAGTCCCTCTGAGACACAGCTTAGACATTTGACGATCGTCCCCACTTCTCTTCTCGCCTGTTGACTCAGAAAAAATGCCGTGGCAACACAGATCGAGCTCCCATACTGACCACTGAGCCTTTGACCACCCTGTACATGGGAGTCTTCTGTCATCTGAGCTTTTTCATTAAATTACAGTATAAGGGAGTGCTGGTCTGGTCAATCCTCATGCACTAAATCAAACATTGCACGGGTGTTTTCATGACTTTCCATTGACTCATGCTATGACAATTAAGAGTATCACAATAAACCAGCAAAATTCAAAAAGATTAAAAATTATAACAAACAAAATGTTTCGGCAGCTGTATTCTTTTTTTTTTTTCAACAGTTGTATCAGCAACTATTTTTTGCAAAGATGTCCCAACAAAACTGTTTTTGACTAGGCTGTTTCGACAGCTCCTGTATCACCTGAGATTGAGGGGGGATTCTGATATACAGCAGTGCACTGCAGAGTTCACTCATTTCATAGCTGACAGTCTTGGTGTACGACCTTTCAAGACAACAATGTGTGGATGCAAAATGACCATTGTCTTATTTTCAGCTGGTCAAAAAATCATCAGCAAATGAAAAGCACAAGTGTGATGATTTGAGGAACGTACTTTTATTAATGAATGTATTAATTGTTATGTCTTAATTGCAAATTACTGCTTGTAATTACCTGAGACACCATAAACGCATACAGAGCAGAGACCATGCTTAATAATGTATAGCTGAGATAAGAATGCTATGTCAGTCAGGGCTCTGATGTAACCTTTAACAAGCCAATCAGAATGACATCCTGTTGTAAAATTATACGGCTCCTTTACAGTAATGTCATGTGTAAAGGTGCGAGGTGAACATATACCGTGTCCAAAAGCCTGAGGCTACATCTGGGATTTTTTTTTTTATTTAACCCTGGTAAACAAACAGAATTTAAAAAAAAATTTTAAACAATATATTATGACACATAAAGTATTTTTAAGACTCTGACCTATTTCTGGGACATTTGTCACACTGGCCATTTCCTTGAGCCTTATGCCTTCCATTGAAGCACATGTTCAGAGAACACTTGCGTTTTTTTCATTTACTCATTTTGACTGACATGCCATAAACTGAAATTTATGTAAACATTTCACTCAAATCATCCTGTTGTTGGTACAACTTGTAATGAAAGACTTTGTATTAAATTTAACACAATAAAAGTAGAACATAAAGTGGAAGCATTTTCTCTCTCTGACTTTTTGCAGAATATGTTGTAGATAAACATACGTGACTGCTGCACTTTCTGGTAATGCTAATTAAACTTCCCTTCTGTTCTGCTCTCTTTCCCGCTCTCTGTGCCGAGTCGTGTCTCACTGGGTGGTCCAGCCTTGTTATGAAGACCTGGGTTAGTGGTTAGCGCAGTGGTGGTTCCAGTGGGTAGTTAGAGAACTTCCTCCACACACGGTTCCTGTTGAACTTTTTCAAAAGCAGTAAAGCAAACCCACACACTAGACATAGAGCTTTCTTCTGACGGTTGTAGTTTACCGCTGCAGCCCCATCCTCCGCTCCCCTCACCCAAACCCCGGCCCCTAAACCGCTTCTGTTCAGAGTCCCCTCCATCCAATCTCTGTATGTAAACATGGGTAAACAACGGCGACAAGGGGGCAATAAAGTAGACAGCCTGGTCAAAGGACTCCGGTAACGGTTCAAGCATTCCGTCCTTCCTCTTGGCTGGGATCAATTTCAGGCAAAATTGCATGCAGTGGGATGTCCTTGTGCTACCGTTCTGAATATGGCTGTTAGGGCACCTGTGCACCAGCTTGACATGTTTACAACTCTGTCTGTCTTGGAGGTCATAGCAGCCAAGACCCTTATGGCAGCAGAAAAGGGAAAAGAGTAGGGGCACAGAAGAAGACCATAGGTTAATACATTAGCGACATGTTCCTCAAACTATGAACCAGATATACCTAACACCAAGCACCTTTGACCAGCTAGAAAGAGCGTGTCAAAAAAAACATGGCTGTCTTACCTTCTGAGCCATTAGGATCTACAGAACATTGTACCTTTCTTAACACTTCTGCACCACACACAGTCTGCATTGGTACAGTTCTACAAACTGTTTCACTGTTCACATACAGTTTATGTTTAATGTCAAAGATCCTGTTTCACTGTTCACATATAGATTATGTCTGATATCAAAGAGTCTGTTTCACTGTTCACATACAATGTTTTACATCACAATGTCAGTTTCACTGTTTGCATATAGTTTATGTTTGAAATCACAGTTTAATGTCTCTAGTTTAATGGTTCTGTTTAACATAAATTTTCTGCTCAGCTATCACTGAGACACTCCTTCATGATAATCAAAAATCCTGGGCCAACATTGTGATTGATACACTAATATGTATATAACTATGCTACTACGCTAAAAAATATGGCTAAATATTTATGTGTGTGTGTCTGTGTTTGTGTGTGTGTGTGCATGCGTGTCTGTACATGACTACTGGTTTTATAGGTTTTTTTGCATGTTCACCTTGATGTATGCATACATTAATGCTGGCATACTAGTGTTCAGGAACAGAATGTGTATTTCAGAACCAGTCTGGACAGTGGTGACAACATGGTGTGTCATTGTTGTCTCAGAGCTAGAAATTCTCATGTGGAGGGTGCAGTCCCCTGTGACGCAATATACGGGAGTCATGTGACATGTGTTTGCCCATGCATTTCCATAATTCACTGATGGTGACGACAGCCCCATTTTCCATCAAAGACCTAGACATTAATTGTTCTGGATTAACCCTTCTTATTGTTAAGTGGTTGAGTAACAGTTTCTTCATCGTAGCTGAAGTTCAGTTTTAGCACATTTTACACTCGCTACTTAACTGGCGTTTTCGCTTCGCTGCACACTCAACTGAACTGTACTTGGATAAAACACAGACTTTGTGACCTCACAGATAACATAAACTGTCATAATCTTACTGTTCTCTCCACTCCTGTCGCTGCGGTGATTTGTGAAAAGAGCATAATTGACCACCTTTGCAGGTGTCTCGGGAAAGGCGTAAGAGAGAAGTCTGTCTGACCACACAGGTGAAAGTTCTGTTTTTAAGTTTAAGCAAAACACTCACTCACATGTTCTGCAGCTGTTTTTACAGCACATAATGGCAGTAATCTTTTCAGAGAATTTTATAATCCTATTGAAGCGTAATTCCATAACTGTTTGTCAAGCCTTTTTAAGCAGACAAAGCACAGCTGTCTATGTGTTACAAATCCCAAAGACGTGTGAATAAAGCCCTGCACATAACGCTCAGGTCAGACACCCAGCACATCCACACCAACATTCAATTACACCCCATCATGAGTTTTAATACATTCATTGGAAGTCTGTTATGTAATCAATGAAAAACAGAAATAAGGTAGCTATACTGTATTGGATCCTCTTTTGTCCAATAACTTTTGTTACATGGGGATGCTGTTTATTAGAGCCCACACAGAGTGCATGAGTCACTCATAGCCTGTTCCACCAGTGAGAGGCCTTGGCTGTTTCCTGAGAATCTGAGTCCACAACATAACCAAGAAAAAGAGAGAACAAACTTAGTGATGTACTCATTGCACCCAGCACCCATTGCAATGTGTCCATGGCTGTGGACAGCTGCCCTGGCCTCTTAGGATCTGAGGTTATTGAAGGAGCAGTGTGTTTGCAGAGGGGTTTCAGCATCATGAAGCTTTCATGTGAAAGAAAAAATGCCTTTGTACTTTCTATGACTTAAAATGTAGAAATTTGTTTCTGGGAAGTGAGACCTTAAGCCTTTCTTCCTGATTAATGTGTTTTTAAATATGTTAATATGTGTTCATATATTCTGATTAATGTATTTTTTCAGTCCACAGATAGTCAAATACTTCAAATAGGTTATAAAGTAGTTTAATCACCTCTTACATCTGCACAATTCTGTGAATACCTGTCACATCTACACAGCATTAAAATATTATCACCCCCACATACAGGTGAGAATATTTGTCACAGGCACATACAGTTGTGAATATCTGTGATGTCCACAAACAGGTTTGAATATCTGTGATGTCCACAAACAGGTTTGAATATCTGTGATGTCCACACATGGCTGTCAGTATCTGTGACACATCACACTTCTGTGGAGTCACATAGTCACACGACTATGAATGATTCTCATGCTCACAGACCACTACAGCTGTTCTCAACACAATCCCACGGTGTGGTTCCCTTGCTGCCATGGTAAGGTCATCGCCTGTTCTATGAAGGTTAAAGGTTGTTCCATGCCTCGTGCAATAACTGTGTCAGAGATTATGTTAAACACCCACAGTATGGAACTATTTTCTCAAAAAAAATTGTTTACTTAGTCAACAGCAAAAGAAATGCTCTGGGTAAGCAAGAACAAGGGCAATGGAAAGTGAATTGTCCACTTTGCTTGTCCAGCAAACAGGAAGATTATCAAAGTTGTGGTCAGACTTGAGGAAGTGAGATTTCTTGTTGTTTTTCTCTTTCTCCGAATCGCTGACAGAGGTTTAAAAGAGACAAGAAATATGTATATTTGCAGTTTTAACCATTACAATATTTCCACGTTCTGGCACAAACTGTAAAGAACAGAGATATTTTACAAACTACAAGATACATTTGGCTCTATCCGTCTTTCCCTCTCTTTCCCCCTCTTTCTTCCTCTTTCTCTCTTTCCCTTTTCACTTGTTTCTTTCTTTCTTTCCCCCTCCTTCTCTTTCTCCTTCTTTCCCTGTCTTTCCTCTATTATTCATTTTCCTCTTTCTCTACAGTCTTCTTTCCCCCATTTCATCCTTTCGCCCTCATTTCCCCTTTTTCCCCCATCCTGTCTTTTCCACCCTCTGTCTGTCTCTCTCCCACTCAACCTGGTCATCCTGCCATCATTGTTTTTCCAGAGCTGTGTGTCACATGACTCAAGTGCAGGGGCAGAATGAAGCCTTCGTACAGTGCCTGCTGCATGCCAGTTAGTCACTTCATCTTCACTGATATTCCTTGCTTCCTCCTGCTACCTTGGTACAGGCTCCACCCCCAGTTACATTTTAGATCAGAGCTTGCACCTGTGTGTAAATTTACTAATATTTAAAGGTGTTCTTCTGTCAGGGGCTACTGGGATGAGCGTCTTTATGTTTTTACCTTGGTTTTGTTCCAATTTTTGTATTTTTTACAATTAATTACCTGCAATTTATCAGCATTTGGGTCTTGTCAGCATGGTAGTGTAAAAACCTACACTGGTGGCTCAATAGGTAGAACATCAGGCTGGGATGTGCAAGTCTCCTAGTTTGAGTGCCAGCCCAGTTGCCAGAGTAACCTTGTGCAAAACACACAAATGCTAGCTTCTCTGGGCGCCACATGTGGCTGCCCACTGCTCTGCCCTGGGGGGTGAGCTAAATGCAGAGAAGAACTTTCAGTGTAACATGTATATGTACTCAATGACAATAAAGCTGCTGCTTCTTCTCCTATTCATGACCTGCTCTGTTTACTATAGTACTTCTGTTTTTCTTTTTGTACCAGTCAGAAGGAATACACATCTGATTTTGGTCTTTAAACATTCCAGCTTATATTAAATACACATAGGTTTGAAAATTTTTATTAAAAAACACAATAAACATATATACAATAAAATTAGTTGAAACTAATAATAGATAACAATCAAAAAATGTAAGAATCTTCTCTTGTCACCACACCTTAGTTTAAAAAGATCAAGTGCCTGTACCTCATAAGTAATCACATTAAATGCACCTTCAGTACTTCAAAAGGCTAAAACCTGGTTTTAAAAGGAGACTGACTGAAAATCTAGTGTAGCATCAATGACACCCATACGCTCTTATCCATACGCATTGGATACGCTCTTAATGTTGATTATATATTATTTCTCAAATACCATTAATGCTATTCTTATTTCACAACATAATATAACTAAACTGAACTATAAATGTAACTAAACTTATTTGCGCTTGTTTGTTTAATGTACTTACTATTTCCACTGAGCATTCACTCACCGAGGCCAAAAAGGTTAAAAAATTGTCACGAAAGTGTAAATGTAATATATATCTACAAACTCACAAGCAGACATTCAATTCCAACCAACAAAAATAATTCTCAGGTAGGCATACATACACATAGGTGAAAAGAGAGGTGCACACAGGCACACATGTGGACGTTGCAGAGGGGAGCAAGCGGATTACTTCTGGAAGCAGCCAGGCAGATTAACTGGCTGTGGCAGCCGAGGACAAGGACGAAGAAACGAATGAAGAAAAAACAATTAGGGGTGGGGGGGGTGACTGAGAGGTTGAAGGAGACCAATCTGTTGCATGAGTGCATGACATCCACAACCCCCCTAACCCTGCCCTCATCCATAGCATCCTTGTCTCCTCACAGACTCTGCTACAAATAACAAAAGAAAACAGCCTACAGGCAGCAGACATGGGAAGATGCTCGTTTCCAGTTACTTACTGTAGAGAACAACCAGCAAAGCGGAGAAGTGGTATTACTGATTTCTCAAACCCAGTGAAGTGCACATTCACAGAAAGTCCCTTCCTCTGACAGGTGGGGTGTTTTAAACTGAGCACTGCCTATTGTTTTCAGCAGACTGGTGAGCAGCACCACAGTGCGCACCTTCAGACGTGTGGCTCTTCATTTTGTGTGATCCTCTTGTCCACCTCCTCAGCTTCTCCAGCTCAGAGGCGTGAAACCCAGCCTCATACTCAAACATGTGGGTCTTGTAAAGAGAGAAGAGAGTCCAGGACCCAGACATAGGGGGGTTTTCCTGGTGGTGGTGATGAGGGGTGCATTTTAAGGCTAGAAAAAACGTCTAGCAGCACACCACACTCCTTTGCATTTACATGTTTCATCTGCCCACTCTGTCTGCATCCTGGTTTTTTTTTTTTTTTCAAAACCATCCCTTGCCCTTCCTCATGCCTTCATTCCTGGCTTCTTTCTCCCAAAAACACACACCCTCAAACTTTCAGGTCAGAGGATTCACTCTACATCATAAGGAGAATGGAGCAGAAGTGCATTGTTCTAAGGCATTGTGGGACGAACTCTTCTTCTCTGTGACCCAACCTGGATGGTTTTATTTGCATAAACAAGTTTCCGTGACTGAAAGATCAGCATTCAAAACATCTGTTGAAGTACAAAGTACGAGCAGGTTGGTCACACATATTTGCTCAATATTACCAGCAAACCCACCTCCATAGAAAATTGTGATATCCTGACTCCTACCAGGCAGTCTCAGCTAGAGTGTAGCTAGACCCTGGCAGTGGTGGTGAATAAAAAGAAGCAGAAGGACAAGCACCCAGATAAAATAAGGCCTGGAGGGAGGAGGAGGCCCTGTCAGATCACCTCTCCCCGAAGGAAGAAAAAGTAAGTTTGCCAAGTTCAGGGGCTTCAATAGTCCTTTCTAGGGACTATGCAGAGCCCCTTGGGTCCCCCAACAGTGACAACTACTTGTTGGAGTTGGGGGCTGTGTTGCGTGTCAGTGGGTAGGGAGATCCTGGCCCTCCATAGTTTTAGGGTTTTTAGGGTTTTATTATTTTAACTCCTTTAACCCTTATTGGTCTTTTAACCCTGTATTCCAGTGGCAGATTTTAAGGTTTTAACTGTTATCGCCGGGGGGTTGAGAAATCCTCTCAAAAGAACTGTGGTCTTTGAGGACTTGGCATCTTCCCCCTTCTCTGGTTGCTGTTTGCAGGAAGTCCACTTGAAGGACGAGTGGGATGCGACTCTCTACTTGCAGTTTTGGAAGAAGGATGAGCCCCACTGAAGTGTGGGCGGCGTCCACTTGACAGGCATCAGCATACTGTTTGGGGACCGAGTCTTTGAAAGAGTACATGTCATCACTGCGGTGCAAGGAAGGGCATTGGGGGTGGACACCACCTGGAGAGGACAGCACATCTGTTTGATGCGTGTCTATGCTCTGATGGAGGTCGCATTCTGCATCCATGACCTTTTTTGAAAAGGTTGTCCCAACTCTGTGCCATTAACATACACTTTTAGCAGGCAACTCTTTTTGAAAGGTAGGGGGGATGTCAGCACAAAACATTTTCAAAATCTTATCCGCAGCATCAACCTTACTGTTGACTTTAAATTTGGCAAACTCAACAGATCCGGGACTAACCTGGCACAACAGTCATTTGGCCAGCAGCAGGCTGGATTACATCTTGGCTTTGCACTCTGTTGTTTCTAACAAAGCCTTTTTGTCTCCAGAGTGGTTCTCCAACTATGTGTTGTTGGTGACCACAGTTTCCTTTAACACCTCTAACTTCATTAGGGGCTACTGGAAGCTGAAATTGGAGATATTAGAAAAGAGACAATTTCAGTCTCTTTTCAGAGAACACTTTTTAGCATGGTTGGCACTGGCCTCTTCTTCTAATGGTTCTGAAAGATCCAAAAGAAGAGGTCTGATGTGGATGCTGGGGGTTGCCAGACATTTTTATTCTAACCTTTTTAAAAGGAGAGAGACAGACTTTGACATAGGGGACCATTTATTATTTTTCATTGGGCTTAGTCTTCCCAGAGACACTTGGGACAGCTTAGAGGCTCCAGGGGGAGGGATGTTCCTGACTTTCCTCTTCAGCTAGACTGCCTGTTCTTTTCAGCTCTGTGCACATCTGTTGGCTTCCCTGGAGCACCCCCATCAGTACTTTTTGCAGTTGTGGTTGTTCTGGGCTATGCTCTGGCTATTAAGCTGCTAGTCCAACTCCTGCCTGAAAACTGAGACATTGCCAGACCACCATGACCATGAGGTGAGGTGGAGAAAGCCTCTTTCAGCAGGCTTTCAACAAGAGGCCCTCTCCAAGCATCATGTACTGAGCAAGGCCATGCTAGAGCAGAGAGGCGCTCATGCTGACTTAGGCATGGATGATGACCAGTGGACCAGAGTTCAGCCTAACAGCTTGGATAATCAGCTGCAGGACCTGAGCTGTCAATACTTATACACATAGGCTCACCAGACACCCAGGCTGCCCCAGACTCAACTGTTTAGATGACAAAGCTATCGAACGTGTTTTGGGACTGCAGGCGCATGCAAGGTGTCTAGAGACATGTGGCCCGTCTGTGCAGTATGCTAGATCTGCAGTTTGTGTTGACCAAGGCTAAGGTGATGAAGGGGTGACCTCAGTGCACTCAGACTCCCTCCCTGTCCTGGATGTTGCTGCTTGTCAGCATCACCAAACACAAACTTTGGAACACGAGGACAGCGCTCGTCCAAAGAGGGACAGACTTGAGCACCTGGAGTTTGTCTCAAAAAGTCTGTGCTGATCTAACTTTTAGGTAGGAGCAGGACGTCACTCGGTGGAGCTTTCATGCAGCGAAGGAGAGGTGGAAGGGCCTGTTGGAGCTGTAGGCCTGTCGGTTTCTTAAGGTGATGCTGTTTCATCCAGGTAAGTGGAGCACTACTGGCTGAGTACATGTCTCATGGATGCTGGAGGTTTTTCGTGGGGTGCATCCTTTAGTACTACACAAATTTTGAATCACTTTCCTTTTTAGAATCTGATTTTAGCCATTGGGGTGTAGAAGAGTCACGTTTCACTACTTATTATTTTCAGGCACAGCCTTACTGATCTTTTAAGAACTTAAAGGTCGAGATGGCCTGTGGAGAAGGATTTTAAAATTAATATTTCAAAAATCCATTTATTGGAGTGTATTGTGTTATAGTATTTGTGTGTTTGAAATTATTGACCAGTCTTTGTATTGTATTGTACCATTTGTGTCTTTTAAATTTGTATTTTATTCATTATTGAATTTATTATTATTATTCTTGTAAATGAAAATTTTGTGAATTCACTCTGGAGAGATCTTTCCGATTGTTGAAAAAGAAAAAAAAACCTTCCATACATAATTGTTTTAGTTCTGTCCACCACTATGTTGCAAACCAGCTGTAGACTCCAACTGTAGCTAAATTCTCCCAAAAATACTGTGACTGCCAACAAAAGAAATTCATGGCAAGCAACTACAGCCTTGTCCGGAAAGCAACTATCCCAGATTTTTGTGAGGACAACGTTAACTAGCACATTTTTCAGAAACTTACTCCACGTGTTGGTGGGCGTCAATATCAACACCGAGAGGATGCTACCACTACCAGTCAGGTCAGTGCTGGGAAACCGCAGTGTGGCCTTTCCGATCAGTGGGGGTGGGGGCGGAACCGACACAGACAGCTAAATCGCAAGCCTGCAGGTGTTGCACCATTCTGTCATGTCATCGTGTGTCTCGCGTGCGAACAGGGCTCCGCCCACATCACAGGTTCTTATTCAGCACTCATGCTACGAATTCCAGGGCTCTTCTCATGCCTCACTCCAATTCAGATGCTCCTGCTCGTCTGATGATCTGCTCTTTATAAACCCACGTAACAGCATCTGGTTCCCAAATTGATTAAGGGATTAACAGTAAGTTTGCCCGCAAATTTACCGCACTTGTGCTTTGTTGTAAATGTAATAAAGGACAGATGATGCTGAGAGACAGTCCAGCCTTCGGGCTCATGCACTAGGTCAGTCTAGGCAGTCACTAAAACACACACTGTGGCAACAAGAGCACAGTTGTCATGTAGAAATAATAAACGTGAGTGTACTATGACCTCATTGTCTGTGTATATAAGATACTGTCACGTTAACAAATATTGATGTAGTCTTGGCTAATAATATTACACATGCTTATAATTTTACAGTGTCGATGGTAAATTTATACCTGATCCGATTTAAACTGAATGGATAAATTAGTTCCAGTTGAAACACGAGCTCATGATCAAGCATAGCAACACGAGCGTCGCCGGACGTACTGCTTACGTATGCCCACATATGCGAGCTTGCTCACTCAACACGAGATGTTGCAGAAGGTGAGTGAGTTACAAAATCGCAGACTTTCTTACGGCCCACCCCCCCTCGTCAATACGTAGGGCCATCTGTTGCTCAACGCAGTGACCACATGCAGAACCGAAAGTGCAGACCCCGAGGGGAGCACAGCTGCTGCTCGGGACTGCGCACTGGCTAGGCTCTGGTCTTGCTCCAGTGGAACCACAATGGGCCAGTGACCTCTCAGGTGAGCTTTGACTGTGTGTGCACCAAAGCGTGTTTTGGAGCAGGTCCTGGGAAAGCAGCCTTCTGCTGCCATATCTCAGGCACGTTGTGTTAAGTGGTGATTTGCTTCCTGTTTGTTGTGAAACAGCCCTAAGATTTTTCGCACGAGATGTATGCGGAGATCAGCGAACTTCTGGAGAGCATCCAAGCTTGCTAACAGTAATATCGGCCTGCTGTAAATTAGCTGACATTTACCGCCCAGAAACAATTCTGCTTTGACGTAGTTCTGCACAAGGCATCACCTCAATGAATTTTTGCCCTCTCAGGCCACCACACCCCCACCCACCAGATTTTTGCCACAGGTCTCTGTGGAAATATGAAAAATTCCTAGGATGATTCTAATAGCGATACTGGGTTCCAGTAATGACTTCAGTCCCACATAGGAAAATTGACGGACCCTGATGAGCAGATTTTCTCTCCAGAACAGACTGAGTTAGCAAAAGTAAAGGCCATCAAAAACCCTGCCCAGAAACGATAGGTAAAGAGATGATAGGGTGGTCACTGCAACGGGGACAAGCATAACAGGAAGGTCATTGTAATGGGGAGAACACCGAGGCTGCCTCTGTAATGGAACAACAGACTTGACACAGACATGGTCAAGTAATTGTACAACAGACATATATGGTAGTGGTCTCTATAATTTTAGTAGATCTCAATGGGTACTGTCTGCAGTGTGTAAAGGTCTTTGCATTGAATAGCCTCCTAAAATCTTTTAGGGAAAAGGAGTTATGCTGTGTTTCACAAAATGGGTGGCATATTTAAGTCTCAAGTAAGCTGTACTAGTACAGTGTGAAGTCACAGACAAAAATTAATAATTATACAACAATTCTTCAGCTTTCCTGTTCCCTTTAATATAATTTTTAGTGTAATTCAGTGGAACTCCAATGGGACCAATTAAACTATTGTTACCTGTTACATCATCACTTATTCATTATGACTCTAGGTATCACATTAATAAGTAACGTTTGTTTTATGGTGCATGAAACAAAAAAGGCTTAAGTTTAGTACAATTTATTAACACTCCAGTCCTAATATCCATCTGCCATTCAAAGGCCACACCCATTTTCAAGCAGGTTTTTACTTACACTCTGCCCCAGTGTATGAAACTGAACTTAAATCAATTAAAGATGTCTCGTTTAACAGGGACGTGGGCTGAGTGACAAAGGCGGGGGCTTATACAGTTACAGGGCTGTGCTGTAGGGGAGTGTCACACTGGTGAATATCCTGTATTAGTCTGGGTCCTATTCAAATAAAGGGCTGGAAACCGAGCCTTGTCTTCTCTTACTGAACGTTGCCATCTCTCACTGGACCTTCTCTTCTCTTATAGAACATTGTCTGCTCTTACTAGACCTAGTCTTCTCTTACTGAACATTGCCATCTCTCACTGGACCTTCTCTTCTCTTATAGAACATTGTCTGCTCTTACTGGACCTTTTCTTTGTGAATATTATCTATTCCTACTAAATTGCCGTTTCCTGGGGCTTTCCTGGCCCTCTTTTAGTAGAACATTTCATTTTCATGTGCTATTTTTATTAAATTTTTTCTACTTCCAGTTCATTGTCATTGGCTTTAACAGTGTTATTTCCTACAGTTTATGGTTTTTTTGGGTCTCCTTCCGTGTAATAATTGTCCATGTTTTAGTTAGCAATTTTTTCTACTCGTCGTAAAGTTTCATAACACTTACTTTCCCTTTTTTAAAACCAAAAAGAGAACAAGTTACTTAAAAGGTGCTCTGTTTAAAAAAATGTGTCAGTTTCAAATCACTTTTAACTAAGTTTTAAATGTTTTTATCCTCAGAAAAATGTAAAGGCTTTGTTTGTGATCTTGCCTTCACTTCATCATGGTCGTGACCTCAGTTCTGCCCTTTATTAATGTGATTAATGTGCATGTAGAAATTGCAACTTCTCATGTTTGCTCAGGTTTTCTTCAGGTGCTTAGATATCGTCCCACATTTGTAATTTGCCTGAATTAGAAATAGGTCTGACTGAATTAGATAAGAGGATTGAGAAATTAACCACAGTGTCTTTTATTATTCAGTAAGTTGATTCCTGCTTGATCTTTAATTAATGCTAATAGCCTGTGGCTGTGTTATCGTGTGAGGAGGTGATTTTGATGTGGGTAATGTATTGAGCTACAAAATAACATTACCACCAAAACAATGTGAGATATTTTGATTATACATATAGAATTCATATTCTCTGTGAATTCTAGCCTGCTCGCACTGGACCTGACCACCAAAAGGCCTGCCTCTCTGCGAATGGTCACCTGCCCATACTGGCCCAGACTGCCAAAAGGCCTGCTTCTCTGTGAATGTTCACCTGCCCATACTGGCCAAGTTCCAAGCGGCTCACTTGGTTTGTGCCTACAGATGCTCATGTAACTTTAGAGCTCAACGTCACAGCCAGGATCTCACACCTTTGCACGGCACATGAAAAATTCAGTTCCAGGCTTTTCGGCCTATCGCTTACTACTAACAATGCTAAAATTAGGCCTTCATTAACGTCACCTGGAAGGAAAGGTGAGAACAACGAAAGGAGCCGGAAAAGGAGGGAATATGAGAGAGCGCAGGACAGAACTAGACAGAGAGGGAGATCTTGTACTTACATCTTAGAATTAAAACCGTAGCTAAAGCAAACTGGATTCAGTGCCTGGTCCCTGGCCATGATAAGCAAAAATGCCATTCATTAAGAGATGGTTTGATGAGATTTTAATCTGTTTCAGACTTCACACCAAACCATAAGATATAAAAGGAAATACCCAGTCTGTTTGTTAATTTGAAAAGAGTGTAACAAAACACTTTAGAAATATGACATAATTATATGTCATGTTTTTAATTCAGTGTCGCTGCACATTACTTCCTTTTATATGCTCGCCCACTTTCATTCCCGTTGTGCTAACGAGGCGCTCTAAAACTTCTACATTTCAAAAGAACTGAACAAACATTATACAGGCCCACTCATGCTAATACAATGCAAATTCACAGGAGAGGAAATATATTCCACCAACACCCCAACGCCTCATGTTGCTTTCGGCTGTCTGTCTGTCTGTCTGATCATGGAATGATTTAGCAACAGGTCTCCGTGTGAGTGGCCTGTGGGGCATCATGGGAGATGGTGAGTGTGGCGTTACCACAGGCCTGTCACACATGGGTCAGTCACAGTGCAGAGCAGAGCCTGACCAGCCGTGACGGTGACGCTCACCGCCATTACCTGCACAGATGACACCGCGTTCTCAGTTCACAAGCTGTCAGAACAAACATTCGTCACTTTTGTTAAAACAAGCAGAGTCTGCTTTCATTCTCATTTTCCAGCAAAGAGCTGAAGCAGATGTAATGACACTCTACTGACTTACACAATAGATGAGCCTTTCCCTAATTCTTAATTTTTCCCTTTATGCTGCAGCCCTATGAGTATCACAGGGTGCCAAATATCCTACCTTCCTCCTGTAGCTTAACCATTTTACCTAAATGTATTCCTTGTCTGTCACACAGGTTAACATATGTGAAGTAAATAAGCAGTTAATCTGCTTCTAATTAATTGATTACTTGACTTGGAAGAGTTCCCAGCACTGCTGAAGCGTTGATGTCAGTGTATTCTTTTCTCAAAGCGTGTGCCAACATGGTGAGTCATGGTGCGGCCGTGCACATGGACTTTGCCTGCCACAGACACATCACTGTGCCCTCCAGTTATTTTCTGGGGTCCAGAGCTTCCATCCCTGGGAAACTGTCTCAGCCAATATCACCATACCCTGGAGAGGAATGCCTGTCCATCCAGCGGCGGGGTCTTCTAGCATGTTGTCAATGCCTTTTTTATGACATGATGTGGAAAACTGAAACAGCCCCCCCCCCAAATACACACTTCCAAAAACTTCAAAGTGGCCTCAACCCATCAAAGGAGCAGGCAGCAAGAAAGGACCCTGATCCCAGGTCAGATAATCGAAGTGACATCACAATGATGGCTTTGAGCTGTTCCAATGGACTGTGTGAGAAAGGGAGAGAGTGTGAGAGAAAAGAAGGAGGAAACTTTCTGCATGAGCCCCTTCACAAAAACTCCCTGATTCTGGAGTAAACGCCTTGCTGTGCAACGGGGCCTGTGTCCGAACTTGTTTTTTTCCACAGATGTGAACGAAGCAAAAAAATCCCCAAGCATCAGTGTGAAGGGGAAGTCACAGCAATGAGTAAGAAGCTGAGCGGACCTCGGCAGCCATGAAAGGAAAGAATGTAGACAACGGCGTGTGTCTCCTGCATGGAGAAAGGAGCTTTCTGCTCACCTGGTAGCCCAGAACGCAGAAACCCATGATGTGTGCACTAGCTGCAAGGAAGACACCTGGCACATGTTCTCCATAGACCTTTATCCTATTTCTTCCACCCAATTAGTGAGTTTTTACCTGCCTACTCTTCACCCCACCTTAGCCACCCATTCACCTTACAAGCTTTCTCCATTCATCTGCCATTTTTTCTTATATTGTTATGTATTGCACTTGATACTTTACCCTACTTGCTCTTTACATTTCCTGCCGTGTACCCTTACCTGCTCCATGTACCCTACCTGCTCCATGTACCCTACCTGCTCCATATCCTGCCTGTTGAACACGCTACCTACTCTATATACTACCTTATTTTTTTAATTATCATGTGTATTACTTACTTTTTTTGTATATATTGCTTTTACTTGATATGTAATTTTCTGTACAGCACATTGAACGACTTTGTAAATTATATGTTATGTAAATAAATTCACTACTACTACTACCTACTGTATACCCTTCCTGTTCTACACCCTGTGTGAACCCTTCATTCCCACAATGTGTACCATTATAAGACTGGGACTTTATGATTTATTCTCTCACCAGTTTCAATGTTTTTAAAATAACAGAGGAAAGTAATCACTTAGTGGCCTCTTTTCCTTTACTTTCTTACAGCGCTTCGGTTTCCTTGATACATCCCACCCTCACTGCCTGTCCTCCAAGCAGCTGTTCCTGTTCTCCTCAGCCCCCTGCTGTTCCTGAGCCTGCTGTGGTTAAGGAGGGGAAACTAATGTTTGACCAGCACCCGCCCCTGTGCTTATTCAGCCCTGTTGGACAGCCTGCCACCCGCGTCAGGGGATTAGGGGTCGAGGGACGGCCTGTCTGTGACACGCGTCCCTTGACAACTTCTGGGAGGCTGTTGGAGGTGGGGGGGGGGTCATTGAAAAGAACAAGGGGGATTTAGGGGGGTTGGTTATTTTGGGGAGACCTTGTCCAGGACCTTTTTCTAAAAGGAGACAGGAGGCGATCTACCCAGGTGGCCCGTGTTTGTACAGGGCCGCTGCCACCGTGACCAGTAATGGCAGGAATGTGAGTGGCAGGAGGCTCTGAGTAAGCGCTGTCCTCTTACTGCAGGTGTCACGTCATTATTGATCGGGGTCACCAGCACCAGCCTAATACAAGCCTCTGGGGAGTTCGGCCATTCGCACCGTGTTATGTGGCACTCTGTTGCTGAACTGTGAACGCGCCTTAATCCTCGTCTTCGTACCGTGTATCCCGGGGAAACTTATCGTCCTCATATTCTGTGTCTGTGGTTCTCATCTCTGCTCTTAAGGTACACACTCAAATCTTGAGAATCAGGTTTCCCCTTGATGCTGAATGATTCTCATCCTGTTGTGGGTGTATCCTAGCCGAGACCCCGACCACTCCAACAACCTTGCTTGTTGCTTCAGCCTTCTAAGAACTCCCTATTATTTATGTTTGGAATCTACCTTTCACATTTATGGCACTGAACCTTTGGGTATGTTTGTTTTTAATAATGTCCAACCTGGCAGTGATGGCAGAGAGGGCAATGAATTCAACTTTCCTTTATGTACCTGCCAGTCCATTTACATAATTACATTTTTCATCACATGGTCAGTGAGTTAAAGATCAAGAGGTCACACGAAAGCCCTTTTTTCTGAGACACCAACATTCTAGACATGGTGGAAAATGCAGAATTTTTCCAAAACATGAAGAGAATAATGTAACCAAAGTAAATAGAATGTATTTATGAACATGAGCAGATGCACTTTTAGTGCAAGAACAAAAAGCTTTTTATGCGATTTAGAGGTGGTCTGGCCTTGGGAGGTTTGGTTCACAGATCAGAACAGGTGTGTGACTCGTCATTCACGAAGAAAGGGTGAAAGGCTTCAACTTTATTACCCTACAAGAGTGAAAGTTACTTAGGCTCGGGTACAAAGACAGTTTTACCACAAATAATTCAGTGCCTTCTTACATTTTTAATTTACACTGTTATATGAATTCATGTAAATTGGTGGAATGGGATAAAAATTATATAGATACAAAAAAGAACTGAAGGAAAGTTATAGAACAGAACTGAAAGCATTAAATTTTGGTTTAAAAAGAGATTTACATATTGCTTATTTTAAAAATATTATAAATAGTGATAAATGTAAAATAACATTTTTTTACCTCAAATTTTTAACATAATTAAATATTTGTCTTGAAGGACTTTAATTGTTAGGTTTAATGAACAGGCTGTGTTAAAAAAATGTAATAACAAAAAAATTAAAGTTTCATTGAAAAATAGTGTCAGAGAAAAAACAAAACTTTACAGCAATCTGGGTCAGTCTGCCACTTTGGGAGTTGCGTGTTACATGTTGCTATGGCTGTAAGCAGTCTGACACTTTGGGAGTTGCGTGTT
>JABJVR010000106.1:0-24588 GCA_025773905.1 Chitala chitala | reverse complement strand
ATGCCGGGGATTTTCCCTAACCCCCCCCCCCCCCTTACCACTCTGAATAGAGGCCTAGGGACTCTCACACACCTTTGATGTGACACCATACCTGTGTGTATGTGTTTGTGTGTGTGTCCGTGTGTGTGTGTTCCAGTGTGTGTTTCAAGTGTTGAAGGCATTCCCAGGCACAGACAGTGCAGGGTTCTTGCAGAAGCAAATCCATGTGTCCGCAGGTGCAGGGCGACATGGGGTGGGTTCTCATTGTTTCCGGGAAATGCTGAACCCTCCAGAGGGTGTGATTTTACGAGGTTCGGTTTGGGACGCCATTGTAACTGAATAATACATGTCACCAGAAGCCTTCTACTCCTCCAAAAGAGCTGAGAGCCATAGCAGCCAAGGTGACTGAAATCTGAGTTTTTAACACTTTGACAAATATTTGCTTGCACTGTGTAAAGCGAGGCAAAAGAGCTGCCCCACCCTTTCTGTGGTCCACTTCCCAAACAGACTCCTGACAGCTTCTCCCACACTTAGCATGGTTGGTGAGGTTTTGTATACAGTGGCTCCATTAAGCCACACGTTGCCCTTTTGCTCCAGGATGATTGGTGACGTCTGTTTGACAAGACCAGAAAGCTGGGAGAGTGGGGAATCACAGGAATGGGGGGGTACCACCTGTCCACTGCGGGTCGAGATAGTTTGTCCACATTCCAGTGGAAAGGGGGTGGGGGGCATGGGCTGTGTCATTTCGGAAGCGCAGCGGATGTCGGTGGGAGGCACGGGATGGATGTGAGAAAGAGAATGGGAAGTGACGAGCAGCAGGAAGCAGGGAGCTGTCTAAACAAGCCCGGTGATGGAAGAGCGGGCTAATGTGGGGAGATTAGTGTCCACACAGGCCTGATGAGATCCTCTGCTTGACAGTGCTGTCTGTAGCATGACTGCTGTTTGCTAGGGTTCAGGGTCAGAGCAACAGCCAAGAGCCCATCATCTTCCACACTTCTCATCCACCTGACCTCAGTAAAGTGAAACTTAGCTTTTTGCTTAACTGGAATGGAAATGTATTTAGTCACTTTTGGCTGTTCAGTTGGAAATTCCAAGCTCTTTATCATAATATGTGTTTGTATAAATTCTTGTTTAACAGAAATCATGGGCTTGCTTGAGGTTGCAAGGAATCTCTATGACAGTGAGAATGCTGAGAGTGCAGTAACCCCAACCTGCATCGTTGCATCTAACTCCTCTTTGCCCTTTTTCTGTATCCTCCTTGACCATGATGACCAGGCATCTTGACACTATGACAGCCATCTTGCATGCCTGGGGGTGACATGTGTCCTAATCTGAGGAATCAGAGAAAGTGAGAACAGACCATTTTCTGCACTACACTAGTGCTGATGGTTCAATCACTTGACTACCGTAACTGAATCACCTCCTTGATGGCCTCAGATTGCTCAAAACGGATCCATTGTAGATGGCAATTAGGCAAGAAACAACTACTAAACTGACACTGACAGTCAAGTTGACTTTACGTAAGAAACCTTTGTTGCAGAAATGAGCAAAAACAAAGACATATTCTAAGGATGTCACTGTTCCCTCTTTGTATGCATTTATACAAGTATGCTGAAACAAATGTGTGGGGGACTGAAGAAGATGTTAGGGCATTCAGATGTTCATTACAGCTTGGCATTTTTAAAACATGCATATAACATCACTGCCAGGATTGCTTGTACATTCCTGTACCTTTCCAGGTTGATATAGAGCAGAGTGTCGGTCAAATGCCGATAAAAATTAAGGTAGAGCTCTTTAGTAATTAGCTCTGGGGGTCCTCGGTGAAGAGGGACAGGAGAGAGCAAGCGTGGTGTGTGTGTGTGTGTGTGTGTGTGTGTGTCTATGTGTGTGTCTGTCTGTCTGTTTGGCCCTTATCTTAATGGAATGCCCCAGCAGGGGCTGTTTGCCTTCCTGAGGGGAAGGTGCGGCAGCCTCCATTACAGCCCAGTGTCATGCTAACAGCGGTGGCCGCAGGTGGTTTACTCCCACCGGCCCTGCCTATGGTGACCAGGGCCTTTGTCTACTTACTGCGCCCAGTGGGGCTGTGTCTACGGAACCCAGCGGGGGGTAGGAGAGCTCCACCGGGGTCCTGGGGGCCATTTCTCTGTGTAAGTGTGAGTGTGTGTATGTCCGGGAGGGATGGTATTGGGGATGCCTGTAATGGGGGTGGGGGGGGTGGGGGCAACCTCGCTCACTCCACAGGGAATCCTCACAAGACCTCTAATTAGCAGACTATATGACCTGTTGTTGGTTCATACTGAGATTCTCTCATCCACATCCCCCATCCACTACAGCCCCTACATTGCTCATATCCCCAGCTCACTCTTTCCTGGAGGAGAAGAGAAAGGCTTGTGTGGCTCATGGGCAGGGCACATGTTTCGCAGACACCGTAAGGCGGTGTCAGACACACGCCTCACCGCGGAGACAGCGAGAGCCGCTCTCAGACTAATTCCTGAAGCTTAAGAACTAGCCAGCATGGTGAGTCCAAGGAAACCCTCTCCCAGTCACAACTAATTCTGTCTGCTTAAGTAAATTAGCCTAATAAAACACGGCTCACACCATTAACTTGCGATTAAGTGGTTTGGTGGATTTATGAATGTGCCTTTTTTCTTAAACCAAAAGCAAGATAATGCCATTTGTTGAGGAGAGTTTGTTAACAGCCATGCTAACAGTTCTGAGTCTGTTTTTTGTTTGTTTGTTTTTGTTAGCACCCATTAGCACCAATTGCCAAACCCATTTGCAAAATCTCTTCTGAAAGTTTGTCCCACAATGCCTGGGTGCGGAGTGTAATCCAGAGTTAGGATCCTGTGCATATATACTCAGTTTCATGTTCACGCAAATATATATGCACACACAGAAATACACACCCACACACACACACACACACACACACACACACACACACCAACAAACATATACTCAAAATCATAGCACTTACAGCACAAACACAACAAGACCCCTAACTACAATGAAATACATTCATACAGACATGCAGTACAAAATCTCACACTTTAAACATATGTACACACATGCACACACACACATATACACACAGTGGTTCATAGACACAAATGAGTAAAGGGCTCCCAAACGGACAGGGGTTTACAGGATTAAAAGAGGTCCACCTGCCCCCATCCCTCTCACCACCAAATCTCTTGATGGACGGGGGGTGGCTTGTGGGGGCGTAAACAGGCAGGACCCCAAGGCCATGAGCCCATGACAAGGGCCGAACGTGCAGCCTTTGATTAACAGCACTGTGCTAATCATCAACCCACATAATGAAAGGTACACGTGAAGCACCCCGCCCTTAAGTCCTAAAGCGGAATTTGTTGCCCTGATTTGAAAGGGATTTCAGTCCCACAGACACTAAAACATATGTCACTCCTGGAGCTGCCACAATGCTAATTTGAGCGGAGCTGCCCAGTCACCCCTCTCACAATGACCCTCCTGCTGTTTAGGCAGGCCCTACAGGCACAAGCGGTCGCCTGGTGAACAGGTTAGAAAAAACAGAACAGCGCTGTCCTCCATCTGGGGAACAACTGATCTCACAGTTCCTCTGCTCTTCTTCATCCACCATCAATCTCTTGCACCCACACGCAGTGGGCACTGGTGCCCAGGAGGCACTTGCCAAACAACGCACGCTCATATTCATGCAGTGGCGAGGGGCACGAGGAGTATGCTAGCCGCTGTCTGCTGTCCTGCTTTGTTGACTCATTACCGTGTGGAAATTTCATACAGTCAAGTTCCCTGTCTGCCACTTTTATGTACTCGTGTCATGCATATAAAACCTTTGTCAGCCCTTTTTAGACCTTAAGTTTATGTATGTTTATGCTGGTAGTAGTCAAACAATGCATGTGTCACTCCGGTTGACGAACGCCTCCGCTAAAGACCAGCACGCAAATAGCAAAGTAGGAAGGAGCTTGAGTGAAAAGACAAGGCTTCTGGTAATAAAGACGCTAACCCCGGCCACCATGCGATCCCAGGATGAAGGTGGTGGCCTTACCTGGCATCTGCTGCTCCACCCAAAGCAGCAGAGACCTTCTAATAACAGTAGATCAAAGCCATAGGCCCACAGGCTTGGGCTGAATGTTTTCCAGCACTGCAGAACTCATCCCAGCATCCCCTGTAAATTCTGTCTGTCCATTAGCAGCTGGCGTCGAGTGGTAATTAAAGGGAGCCGTTACCCACCGGGGCTTACGGGAACATACACACTGCGCGGTCGGACTCGTCGACGCCCAGCCGAAGCACACGGTGTCCCATTTGTCTTTGTCCTGTGAATAAACACGGGCGGAAAGTGGCTCGTTGCGGCCTTCAAGTGGAAACACGAGTGCTTGGCTCAGAGTGTCTCCAAGCAGTTCATAGGAACAGATTTATCTCAAACTCGAAGGGCCTCAGACGGCAGTTTATAGAGAGCGACTCCAGATAACAAGCGCAAACATACACGGTCGTTAGCGTTTGTCATGCCGTGCACTAGAATGTGGAGACAGTGAGAGGCAGGGACCACAGCAGCAGGCCTCTCCTGCCATAGGAAGCATGCAGACAAGCTGACGGAGCCGTATTTCTGCTGCTCTACCTCGACTTTGAGTGTTGGTTTTGATGGACGCCCACAGTTGATGAGGGTCTCATGGCCCGTGTCTTCAGTCCAAAGGCACTTACACCCCTTTGGCACGGCTCTATGCAGTGCCTGTGTTAAGAGATTTAGCAAGAGCCATACTGGAATTTCACAGTTTTACACCTCTGGGCATGACTGGTGCTGTGTCCATCTTAGGAGCCCAGACCACAATGCAGGCCAACCCCCAGGGGCTGCTGGGGAGAAAATCTAAAACCAAATGAGTAAGCAGCATCATTCCAGAAAATTGAGTGGCGCCAGCTGGGAATGAACTGAACTGGGGAGGCTCCTGACAACCATGGGAGAGGGCCACACTACCGCTCTTTGTGTTTTCTGCCTTTCTCTGTGCACCAGCCCTTTTACGGCGTCTTCGGAATTTACTGTCCTCCTGCCCACCCCCCCCACACTGCCCACCCTCACTCCCGCTCTCGCCTTCTTCCCTTCTCCTTCTGCTTCTCTCTCTTTTTTAATCCTCTTCCTTGTTTTTTTTTAAGTTGTTTGTCATTCCCTTCTGACCTGTGCTCTTTCTTTTTCTTCTTCTTCTTGTTCTTCTTATTCTTCTTATTTTTCTTCTTCTTCTTCTTCTCCTTCTTCTTTTTCTTCATCTTCTTTCTCCTGCTCCTCTTTTTGTTTTTTTACCCTGTCTCTATTTCCCACTTTCCCACATGGTTTAAAATCTATCTATCTATCTATCTATCTATCTATCTATCTGTCTATCTGTTGTCTGAATGTCTTACTATGTATCTGTCTGTAATTTTCTATATGTTGGTCAGTAGGCCTTACTGATTTCAATGGGATTCCCACCCTTTAATAACAATCTTTGAAAACACATGCCAGGTGGAAGTATATCAGTAAATTCCTTTACATCATACTCTGGATCCTAATTTGTCTTCTAATCTCCTTCAGTACATATAGGATCCTGTCCCACATATGCACATACTGTATACACCTTCGTTCAGTCGGGCTCCTTACTCAAGCATCTTCTCACCAGTAATCACAACTTTTGCTGCTGTTTTATTGGTTCGGCTGTCGATATAAATATGATGGATATACCAAGGATTTGTCAACTTGGTTTCTTGGTATCATGTTGTGGCAGAAGATAATGAAGAAGGGAAACAAAGAGTTTGTCACTCTTTTTTCAGACAAACTTCGAGTTTACTTTTCATTTCCTGCCATGCCATTTTTAGCCCAGCCGTCTTGTTTAAACGTATAAAAAGGAAAAGCAGAAGTGTCTCCGGAGTGACTTCAGGAGGCTTGTGGGTCAGCGTGAGCAGGAAAGAGGAAGTGGAGGAAACGCAGATGAAAAATAGACAGAAGACATAAACACAGTCATCACAGGGCCGAAAGATGAGTTAGGAGAAAATAAACACCCCCTCCCCTTGAAAAAAAAAAACAGGAAGAGCTTCTAAACATTGAACCACCGTCATTACTAGTGCAGTACCTGATTGACGTTTGAAACGCATCAGATGTGGAAAGGACAGAAAGAGGAGGCCATAGATTTTCCCCCTCATGTGCACCACAGGTCCATCTCATAGTTTCTGTGTTTGACTCATGCTCCATTAAAATTAATTTACAGTTTAGCTTACCCCCTCCTCCCCCATGCTCACCGAGCACTCAATGCCCGCTCCCCTCCCACCACCTCCTTTGGCTCCAATCCTGAAGTTTATTTGGGTTTTGTTTGGAGAAAGCCCCTGTTAACGTCCTGGTAAGAACAAACAAAGTGACATCTGATTTATGGAAATTTGCCATGAAGAAAATGCACTTTTATAAATCAGAGTGTTTTACTCTTGAAAGGTTTGCCACGCCCACCCCTCTTTGCCCAAACACACAAACATGAGACAGATTCTTATCTTCCCTCCCTGTGCTCCTAATACAGATGGAGGTCTTATTCTGTGTGCTCAGTAGGAGTAGATCTACATACTTTGTAGCTGTCACGAGACCTTGCTCCAAATAAATTGTCTTCTACCTTCTTTCATGTACTTTGGATCAGTCTGCTCTATCGTGGATTTTCATGGCCCTACATTTGTCAAAAATCGTTTACTAAGATACAGCTGAATCACAAGTGCCTTTACATTTCCTTGTATAGAGACACTTCTATTGTCCAAATTGATATGGTAAATACTTTCAGTTGCTGCATGTGTGTATTACAGTTTTTCTCAACTACTGTGACTCATTTCCCAAGGCAGATTCGCACTTGTCACTGCTCCTTGTGCAATTCTGAAGATGTTTCCTGTGCTGTAGCAAAACATTTGTTTTTTCCTGCAAAATGAAGTGCTCCCTCAACAAAACTTTTGTCACCCTTTCAGTCAGTCGGCACTGAAATTAAGAGTCCTATAATCATTGTGTAAGCCATAGTACTGAAAATTTTTAGTGACCTTGTCAAAATAAAACTTAAAGGCTTTTAGTGCATGTATCAATAATTATAGACGTTAAATTTTTTACTGACAAAAATATAAATTCATAACGTACGAAACTAAAAGGTTCTGACATATAGAAAATGTATTGCAGGATGGTAAACTCATCACACGGCACAGTGACGCACCCAAACACCCATAGCAGGCATTGCTTTGGACTGGGGAAACAAACCCCACAGCCAAGCTCCACACACGCAAAACAGAAACAGGATTTGAACTCCCATCCCTGGGCATGCGAGACAACACTGCGAACCACTGAGCCACCTTATACAAACTGGCTACCCTAAGCAGCCAGAACGCCTGATCTGAGTACTAATTCAGTGACTGAGCCATTTCAATGATGTCCAAATGCATTTGCTGTAGTACAAATGCAATGGGAAATTATGATGTTTTGAGACAAAATAACTAACCGGTGTGTAGGTTTATACATGGCGATTTCACAAGTGCGAGCCTACCTTGAGAAATAAGCCAAAGCAATTTACAAAACTGTGAGTAATACATCATATATGCAAGAGCTCAAATGAAAGAAAAGCAGTGAGATGCATGGTTGAGAAGGAATTGTTTCCTTAAAGCCTTGTCTATTCTGTGCTGTCAAAAACTTCATGGAAGATGTTCTTCAATATGTCAAATAAGATTAGCACTTAAATGGAAAATTACAAGCCAACACAATTTAGAAAATGTTTCACTAAATTTCACAGTTCTATGGGGTCAAAGCTGTATAAAAATATCCTTATCACTCATTAAACCCATAAAATGGAGATTAGTCATTTCATTGATTTGAGCCAAGTCAACCCTGTAAAATCACAAATTTAACACACCATAATCAGCAAATAGATCTTTCTCTGAATCAGTTTCCAACACGGGGCATCCATCGTGTGTCCTAATGCTGACAAGCCAAGACTCCAGCTATTGCACCTTCATGTGGATGTGAAGTTGGCCAAGTCTTTTGCTTGCTTATAAAAAAAAGTAGCAGATACTCGGGTAAAACTTTTTTTTATTTTTGTGTCTTATATAAAACTTTTTTTTTATTTAGCACCCAACTGGTGGCATTTCTCACTAGCTGTTTAGAGGCACTAATTTACATGTTTTCTGATGATCTAAGCCTGTCTGTTTTTTCATCCTGACCTAATTACTCATGAGGATATGCTATAGCCACTTAACATGCTGTCCACCGAGTATGAAACAGTTGATGTTGTCCACATAATCAGCTTCTCAGCAGCTCAGCTTCTTTGTTTAACTCATTTCTCTGATGATCCTCCAAAGGGAGGGGGCGATTTTCATCCGCAGTAAACCCATAGTGGAAATCCCCCCAGCTTCTTCTTACTTTTCAAGAAAAGGTAGGTTTTCAAACCACTACCACCCTGATGGCACACAAAGACACACACATGGCCAAGAAGCTAAAAGTTTAATTTTAGAAGTAAATTACTAAAATTACTATCTGCTTATTGGGGGCAGAGGGCTGCATTTGGGTGCCAACAGGGCACAGAGTGGATTAAGAGGGGGGGAGTGGGCAGTGGGAAATTAAGGCATGATGTCACCCAGCCCCTCCAGGACAGACTGGTGAATGGGTCACTGATGAGAGCCCAATGAGGGGTGAAGAGAGAGAACAGGATAGACCGGGTCAGTCTGGGGCCAGAGCTGGCCAGGCCTTATCAAGCCCTCCTGGGCTCACTCTACCTTCTGTCCTTTCCGGAGTCCAGACAGGAAACAAGCCACAAATCTGCAATAAGGTAACAAAATGACATACCAAGCAGCTTATTATCAGAGTTGACATATCACAAGTACAAAACACCTACTTGAACAGAGCAATTATGAAATTAAAAAGTAGAATATTCAAATGTATGAATCCTAATTATGTAATCATGTGTCTTTTGTTCACTCATATGAATCAATTCTTCAGTCTGTTTCATAACTTTTCCCAGAAACAGACACAACACCATCGAAAGGATGCGTGCAGGCAGAATCAAACACTCTACCAAACGCTGCTTAACTGGTTGTCTTTCACATGTCGACTAATGATAGACTGGTAAGAAATATGCGTCATGGGGGGGGGGTTACATTTTGAAATGAGCAACAGCCGCAATGGTGGCTGACGAGGACAAAGCACGTAACGTGCGTGCTTTTACAGTCCAGGGAGGGGCCTGTGACCCCAGCGTCAGAGCTGGTGGAGGAAGGGTGAGGCTGAATTAAGACCTCTCTGTCTGAGATTGGAGTCCTGTGAGGGAGATTTAATCAAGAAAGACCTTGCAGCTGACGCTTCTACTACACGGGCCCTCAATTCATCTCGCCGTCACACAGGAAGACAGCTGAAGCCAAGCACCTGAGCTCTTTTTCTGTTACCTTTGTTCTCTTCGTGAAGCCCATTATCTCAGGGTGTCCTCTCTGTTGTCACACTGCTGGGTCCACTTGTGCTGCAACACACATTCTGTCTGTCCACCTGCTGCCACGCCTTGGTTCCTTATGCAGGTTTGCATCCTTAAGGCAGACATTGTTAGTTTGCGCTCCCTGTTGGCCTTTATTTCACTGCTGCTGATGTAACATTGACTGGCGTTCTCTTCTGGAATTTTATTGTTCAGAGTGTTAAGGGGTATATAGAAGAGACCATAAGTGTAGAGGACTTTCAATAACATTGAAGATTCCTGGGTGTGTGTGTGTGTGTGTGTGTGTGTGTGTGCGTGTGTATGTGTGTTTAGTGAAATTGAGATCAGTTAGTTTGGGTTTATCTGTGGTGGGTTTTTATTGGGGGGGGATTGGACAGCTGGCATAAATAAAGCTGTAGTTATTGGCTCATGTTTTCCCTAGCCGTCACTGCAATTCTGATTACAGTTCCTTCTGTTGTCTGCTAATTAGAGTCCTGGACCTGCCCTTTATTAATAACAGTTAATTAACAGCTGTCAACTGAGACTGATTAGCACTAGTGAAGAAGAATGGGGTAGCTGAACATAGTGGTCCAAGGGAGGGGGGGGGGGGCAAGTGGAGTTGAACGGATTTGCTAGAAGGGTTGGGGTCAGCTGAAAGACGAATGGTGTCGGGGTGGGTGTAAGCCCCTCCCTGTTCCATGTCTCTCATTATCAGTGGGATCAGTCTCAAAGACTTATGAGGACGTTCACTCTGTGTTCTGTAAAAAAGCACAGTACCATTGGTCTCTATTTGTATTTATGCTTGTTTGTGTGCAGAAGGGACTGACTGGGGCTGAATTCAGTACGGGGACTTGACAAAGCGAGCATCTTAGCAGGGACTAACGGGGTAACTGGTCATGCTGTGGATCTCATGTACCATCCCACTGGACCTTAGATAAGGAGAAAATGTTTATCGTTACCACGGCTGGCCACGTCCTCCCTAACAAACCTGTCAGGGTGAGCTGTCAAGGACAGAGCAAAGCAAATGGTCTTCTGGAGCGCGTGGGATGGGGGTGGTGTTGTGTCATACGAGAGGTCCCCCATGCACTTTGTCCTCAGCCCAACACGTGCCCAGGCCAACACGCATGCCACCACTACTGACACAGCCGTTAGGCCAAGCTCAAAGCTTGGGGGGGTGCTGGTTGACCTCAGGATCCTTTAGGACAAAAATATCAAAGCCGGACAAGCAGTAAGGCAGCGGACAGGCGCCGGAGCTCCCCTGGCAACAGAGGCAGCTTAAATCAGCCAGGCATGTCTATGCCATGTCCCTGTCATGCTCCAGCCTCAGGGGGGGGTCCCAATCAGCTGCCTGGGGGGGGGACAGGTGTCCTATGTTCATGCTCAAAAAGAAAGGGCTGCTGGAATTCCTTAGCACTGACGGTAAAGGAGGCTAACCCCCACCCTCCCATCACAACCTCACTTACCTTGAGCTTTGGTTTCTGTTTCAGCGACTTTACTGCCCTCCACTAAAAGTGGTGCATGTTGCTGCTGACCTTTGACCCTGTTAGCGTCGGAATAGAGCTCCTGTCAAAGGTGAACAGGGGTCGGCTCCATTGCCTTCCAGTGCATTTGGTCAGGAGCAGACGGTGGCCTCCCTCTTTGTGCAGCCCTGTTCAAACATGGGCTTTAACAGCAAAAACAACCTACTGAACAATTTCATAATATGTCCTACTATGTATCACTTACTTCACAATGTCATAGTCTTGTCACATTCCTTTATTTTAGATATTTGGTTCCCTACATGTTCTCAATGAAACACAACCCTCTAGTTGTCATACTTAGTGTACAACAAGTTGTTAAACATCATGGTGTGGAGCTACTTTGCACTTTAGTGACGCTGCTCTGTGCGTGTGTGTGTGCACGCTTGTGCACATATGTCTGTGTGTGAGTGTAAAGCCTCAGGAAGGGTATTTCCATTGTATGTTTGGGTGATATGCTTAACCTGAATAGACTGAGAAATATAATCTTCTGACATAAAAGCTGAAACTACAGCTTTTATATTAAAGCGCAAAAATTGGTCTTGTATCTATATCTGTGTTTCTTGGTTTGACATGCTATTATGCTAACAGAATGCACTGTAATGTAATTAATTCCGTTACTTCATGGTTAAATAAGTTGCTCCAGCTTTGTTCTGTGATAGAAGGAGAGATATGGGGGGAGATTGGCAGGGCTTTCACTGAGAGCTGACAAACCAAAAAACAACAAAGCTGCATAAAGCCAAAAGTTGAGTTATCAGACTGAGTGGGTGGGGGAACAAACAGGAGCCCATGGATAATGGGGAAACATGAAGAGCCCTGGACAGCCTCCCCCCTGCCCCCCCAGCTGCTGCCATGCTCGTGCAGTGCCTTGCACCGCCAACAGGTGTGCGGTCTCGGTGGGGGTAGGGCCAGGGGCATTATTGGCACAGCTCCCATTTCACACTGCCTGTTCCCCCCCACTACCAGCAGCACATGAGGACACACTTTGTTTAGCGGCTCCAGAACCAGGTCCTCTCTGGATATCATGGGGAAACAGACAGGGGGTGGGGTGGGCACGCTCTAACACGCACACTTGCTTAGCAAAACGTGTGCTGCCTAAGCTGCTGGCATGAAGCCAGCTACGGGGTGCATCCATCTATTTATGGAGTGATTACACTATCAGGTGCCCACTGTTTTGGCAGCACAAGAGTGTCTCTGAATGAGCAACATTTTTTTTATTGCACCATGCTCTGTGGTGACGTTACAATGTTGATGTTTTGAAGCTATGTGACAAGACATCATTTTTTTGGAAAGGGGATGTAGCTGTGGAAAGAGAGTGGGGCCTTCTCATATTTCTCCTTCCAGCTCTGTATGAACCGGCATCCTCTCTGCATCTGTGTTTTTGAGTGTCAGCTCTTGTTTGTTTGTGTGTGTGTGTGTGTGTGTGTGTGTGTGTGTCTGCTTGTCTGTCTATCTGGGTGTCTGCGTCTGCATGTTCTTTTTGTGTGACTGTCAAAAGGAATCCGTTTGCATATTCAGCTGTTTGTCACTGAGTCCCACCCTATGAAATCCAGGCCTAAAGCTTTTGTTACACACTGGTGCATGCACTTTTTGTGGAGCATGATTTTTTTTTGGAGGGGGGGTGGGTAATTGGAGAGCTGATAAAATAGAGAGGCTGGTGACTGGTGGGAGCCCCATATTTGTGGGGATTGTGACCCTCCATGGACAGCAGATACCAGGCTGCCTCAAAGCCCAGAAACAGGTATTTATTTGCAAGCCACATAAAGAAATGAGGCAAAACTTGCCTTGACCAGTGTAACCAACGGTCAGGACCCCAGTTAACATCCATTTTACTGCAGGTTTTATCAGTTCCTAATAGTACCTGGATTTCACTGTCCCGATAGCAGTGAGTCGATACTGTGCAGAGATCAGGTTTCAACAGTCTAGATCAAAGCTTGTGAACTGAGAAACACCTTCTAAAGGGGAGGTCAGGCGGCGTGCGTGCGTGTGTGTGCGTGTGTGTGTGTATGAGAGAGTGAGAGAGAGAGTGAGAACCAGAAAGAGATAAAAATAAAATCTCTATTTTCCTTTTTTTCTTAATTTTTCACAAATATGTTCACTGGTCGTGGTTATTGAAAAATGTATATGTTCATTCAATATTCCTGTGTTCTGTAATTACTTTGGTCATACTAATATGGGGTCGTGCCAATAAAGCTTCTTTGAATTTGAATTTGAGTTTGAGAGAGAGACGGAGATAGAGTTTAAAAAATTAGAGACCTGGGCCATGCGTCTGTGTGTGTGTGTGTGTGTGTGTGTGTGTGTGTGAGAGAGAGAGAGAGAGAGAGAGAGAGAACAGACAGACAGAGAAAAAGAGAGTGAGTGAGAGAGAGAGAGAGAGAGAGACGGACCGACAGACAGATGATGCTGATCCACAGTGATGTCAACTTTCACAGTGATTAGGTCAACTGTCCTGCATGTGAAATGTAACACCTGCTCTGTGTGTGTGTGTGTGTGTGTGTGTGTGTGTTTGTGTGTTTGTGGGATGGGGAGGGCATTCCATGTCCAACATGAGTACAAACAAGCATGAGGGTCTGTATGAATGTATTTCAACCCAGATCCTTTTATTTAAAAATCACGTGACCAAAATGAACACCAGATTCACACTCTGTGCACAGAATCAACCACACAGGGACATTCTTCCTAACAAATCCATGCACAAAATGGGGCCTTGTGTAAAGGTCCCAGAGTGCCTGCACCAGACCCCAGCACAATCACATGTCAAACAAGTGCTGAGGTTAATGTAAGACTAACATTAGGCTAACATATGAAAGTGCATTTCCCTGAGGTGTCTTGTGTTCCTATGACACTTCTTGATGTTATGCTATGCCTGTGAGGAGCTAAGCATTGCCACTTGCATTGAACCCAACAAATTTTATCAGGGTAGTATGGGACTGACCCTTGACCCTGAAACTTTTATTTCCAGAGAGACAACGAGTGTGCAAACAGGGCTAACTTAACACACCTTGCACAAGACCATTTACTCATTCCAAATAGATTCATTAGTAACATATTAGCTCTTGGTCTATCTTAGCAGCTGACTCAGAGGGAGATTACAATGTCTTTCCGCTCTTTTCCTGCTTTTTGTGTCAAATTCTTTGGCATGAGAAATCAATTACAACCGTGTGCAATAACTTGTCCGGAGTATTGCCGTGTTCAGGCACTGAAAGGGGTCTGCTGTTTAGTGTCCCTGTGCGGGGGCGTTCGAGCCTGGGGTACTAGAAGCAAAGAAGACAATGGCTGACTGTTGTTGTACAGCGCAAAGTTTGCTGTGTTACTTTGACACTTGGCTGATTCCTTCTAAGCTGGGCAGTGCTCGAGTGCTTTTCCTTGGGTGTGACACAAAAAAGGCAAGGGTGGACTCATAGCAAAAAAAAAACAGTTTGTCATCACTTAAGCAGGCAGTAAGCCTTGACTTGTTGTTTGTCATGGGCTGTCCTGTGCTCTGTGATTACAGGCAGTGTTGAGCCCACACACTCTAAGGCTGTGTGTGCGCGCATGTTTGTGTGTGTGTGTGTGTGTGTGTGTGTGAGTGTGTGTATACACCGAGACACTTAGAGAGGTTGTGTCACTGTGATCAGTGAGCTCTGACCTCCTCTCCTACCTCTTGCTGCCTTCAGAGTAATTAGAGGGTTAATGTGTTAATGTGTAATGTTAACACAGCCCAGATTAGAGACATCATGAGCACTGAAACCATCCTCTTCAGCAGGAGAGTTCGGTCAAATCTGCAGGCCTTTCTGTCATCCTTTCTTGCACAAGACCCACTAGGGTTTTTAATCTGCACATTCGCACGGGCAAAGGGAGATGAGAAAGTAACTTTCCTTGTCTGGTGTTGGCAAGACCATATCTCTTGTGAGCAAAGCTCGCGATAAATCTGAAATGATCCTTTAAGAGGTCAAAGGGCCGATGGTTGCTTCACAGCATCGCTGCAGGGTCGTGTTGCCACAGACAGGTCATGAAGCTGTAATCTGCGTTGGGCTTTATGGGTGGGTGATGGAGGGGGCAAGTGCAGGGTCTTATTGCTCCTCGCTTGCTAAACTGCAAGGGCTTGTGGGTAATCAGAAAGGAGGCAGGCTAGATACAGTACATCACAAGATATTCTGGCAGCCAACGGCCATAAATCCATTCACGTGGCAGGTACATATCTTTGGCTCCAGGAGAATGGAGGTTCAGGGGAAATGTGCGGTTTACACACACCTTCTGTCAGAACGGCTGAGCCAGCCGGACGTGTACATTAAGGCTGTGTACCTGGACACATGCCAGCAGTCTGACGGAGAGCGCACGATCCTCCCTGTGGTCTGCTGTGATGAATGAGCCGGTGTGGAAAAACAAGTTTTGGACACGGAACACGGTGTTATTACAGTGTAGCTGTTCGCCACTCTCGCTGTGAGCTATAATTAGCCTCCTCCTCTTACTCCTCTTTGCCTTACTTTTGTCAGATAAGCGCAGCCTAGAACCGGAGGAATGTGCCTCCCGCCAACGGCACCGTCAGCCCATAAACAGGTTTTTCCTTTTCCATGAGCGATACAGCAACGGCACAGTGATGACACTCTGGCTGTCTGGGAGAAAATGTTTCTCATTGGTGGAGATGAGCATACCCCTTCACCTGGTGAAACCACAGAAGCATCGTCTTCAACCCGTTTAAACCAACCCTTTATGTGCAATACAAAGTCTTTGGCAGCCAGCGGAGGGCATAGCAGTAGAGGACCTATAGTTCTATTACTGCTGCTTTAAGTCCTCAAAAGAAGGCTTTCTGTAGAAAGGTTGCCTCAGACAAAAATTATGCCCATTTTAAAATATACGTAAATGTTTTTAAATGGAAATTTTGTCATCTGGAGTGGCTTGTACATGTGTACACTTTGAGATGGGGACATTATCATAATTTTAGAGTTTTTCCACTTTTTGGTCTTTCAGTTTTATTTTTGCCTACAGAGTGTTACCACTGATAAAATCTAGCAAATAACATGGGGTTGGAGGTTAACTGGGGACATGGAGTGTGTGGGTTGTGCTGATGCAGCAACTGTTTTACTTATTTCTTGCCCCTACCCTCCTGTGAGCAGAGCAAGGGCTTAGAGGCCATCTCATACTGCTGCTTTAACCCCCCCCCCAACTTCTGCCCCCGTCTACCCCCTTCTACCCCCTTCGCAATAAAGGGGTCCTTATTTACTCTGGGGGGTCAGACCGGGGGCTCCTGTGGCGATAATGGAGGGGTCAGGTTGTCGAAGCTCCATGAGGAGACGACCGATGATGAAGATGTATGAGTCCCCGGAGGAAGAGGGGGGAAGATTGCACTGGGGGGGTGACAGGGGACCTCTGGATCCCTTCAGCCGACGCCTCCCTGAAGCACACGGGAGAAGGCGGGGCATCCCTTCCTGTCTGTGTCCTCTGTATGGCCACTTTGCCCGGGCAACCTGTGGGGGTTCACTGATGGGTCGACAGAGGCTGAATCAACATGCTCCACCCTTACACGCCCTCCCACTCCAAACAAGCAGCAGCTTGGAGAGAAGAGGCTGATTGATACAGGTAGCCAGGCATCCCCTGGCAAGGTCGGCACCCCGACCAATCACTGTCATCCATCCACAACACACAGGATGCACACCTTCCGCTCTTATTCAAACACTTATGTACCATGCCAAACCCTGTTGCCATGCCAATGGCGGACTGCAGGTTCTGTCTCCAACGAAGACCTCTCATTGTGGTCTCATACACCATGAGAAAACACTCAAAATAAGACCGTCAGAAAAGAACAAAAGTTTACTTTCAAATGTCAGACAGCACTTTTAGTTCTTTATGAAGAGAAAGTGGTCTTTGCAGTTTTTTTTTTTACATCCAGCCAAAATAAACGACTGAAACATGCAACTCACAGGAAAGGAAATGGCTTTACAACAGCATGAAACGTTCAAAGCTTTGCCATATTTCAAACAGCTGTGTGGTTCTGCCTCGTAACTTAGCATCCAGAGGCCAGAGCAGTTGTCTTCCTCTAATTCCTTTCAGTCAAACCACAATGCCAAAGAGCCTCTGAGCAATCGTTACAATTCACGTCTTTTATTCATGCTTTTTTCATTCTTAACACTAAATTTTGAATCATAAACAGACATCACAAAGGGAAGAGCAACACATTCTGACGACAGGGTTTTCGGCTTGGATTTGCCATAAGTGTTCTTTATCTTGCCAAAGTTAGCAGGCTGAGGTTTGCAAAAGTGAACTGTCGCTTACCACCTTGAACAAGCAACTCGACCTTAATCCAGCTGCAGGAAGGGCAGTATTTTGGGCTTCTATATCACTCCGTACAACAGTTTCAGAGATAAATTATGAAAGTTTTTATTTACAGTTGTAACAAACAAGAGTTACATTGTTTTATTCATTAGCTAAACATTTTAACAACTTTAAGGCAGGTGATGACTGTGATGAAATCTTAGTTAAAAAAAAAAAACTTACATCTTTGAGGTCATTCTTCATATGTGAGGAGGATTGGTTCTAAAAGCCAGTTGTGGCCAATATGTTGCCTTCCTTTCTTTGGTATTACCAATGTTACATGTAAATGTAAAAACTGATATGAGCTGGAAAGGACTTGAATTTACAGCCTCTACATCATACCCATGAACACCATAGTTCCCAGCAGCAGGCACCTACTGGTCACAGTTAGCTTTCACAAAGAAATTTCCCAGCATCACCTTTTTGCCACACAAACCACCTCCAGACACCTTGCAGCTGCTAATCTACCTTTCATCTTTATGTTGTCAGCACAAAGCAACTTCCAGTTTAGATTCAGCCAGGGCAAGCATGGAGGGGGTAAGATGTTTGACTTGGGTTGTCGCATCAACATAAGGCAGGGGGGTACTCAGTAATCGGTCCCCTGCATTGTCAAGTGGGGCACAACTAAGTATCAGAAGAAAAAGTGTCAAGTAGCTCTCTGGAAGTGGGTCATCTTGGCTTTGTTGGGCCTCTGCGTTTGGGCACAAGGCGTAAACAATACCACATTGTGTGCTGCCTGCCCTTTTATTGTGCTTACCAAAACTGGTTCCGTTCTGACCCGCTGAGCACACTTCTCAACGACGAGTGCAATATACGAAGGAACTGTACTCACACCACACACACCAGGCCCAACATTTCAAACCTTCAATGCTTAAATTGCCCCTAGGGGACAAATAAAGTTTTTTTTTTTTTTTTTTTGAATTGAACCTTCTGTGATGCACCCATCTGGGAACCTAACCTTACCACACACACACACATCTTGAACAGCCACTCTAACTGAATTCAGGGGTGACTGAGGGACTTGACTCACCTGTCGTTACCTTTGCTAGCAAGTTTGAGAACATCCTTTGATGAACAAATGTAAGTGTAGGGTTGGTGCTGCTGAAGTCTACCACACCTCACTGCTGAATTAATGGTGAATTTAGTCATTTTCATTTTTGCCATATTTTTAGGCCCATTTTGTGGAGCAGTCCCAACTTCTGGGTCAGGATTAGGACCTGCTGCCTGCAAGCTGCTCACTAAATCAATGTATTGATGAAGAGAATCAAGGGAGGCAATTTCAGTTTCAAACTCTGTATTAACATATTAAAACAAATAAAAAGCTAGTAGTACAAGATGAAAATGATCAAAATTAAGGAAATATTTATTAAAAAACATATGAAGAAATGTTTAATTTAACCAAGCAGAAATTACCGATAGTGTGTATGCATGTGAGCATTTATGCATGTACATGTGCGTCTATGGGCCTTTGTCCCCTCATGATCGGCTCCTCCCCCCAGCCAATACAGGCAGTGTAAACGCCACAATTCAGTGACCACTCATCAACGGTCAGCAGAGGCTGGTGGGCTGCTCACTCGGGTTAACGGTGTCAAGGGGTGGGGGGGGAGTGCTTTGTCTCGCTCCTGCTGATTAAGCCGTTGCCTGTCGCAGGACTTCACTTGTCATATCGGTCACAGATTTAATTCATCACACTGCATTTTCGAAAAGCTACACCGTGTGTCTCTCTGTGCTCCTAAAGACCTAAACTAACCCTCTCAGGCCCAGCTTAGCCAGTCTGATTGGTGCAAATGAAAGTGCTGCTGTTCAGATGTAACTTAATTTTGCCTTTTCTGTCTGTGATTAATAAATCAATAATTAATGTCTAGGATCTTAATATCACCAGCTGGTGGACATGGCCAAATCCACAAACTCTTTTTTAATCACAATGGAATACTTTTTATTTTAAATCAATACTGTTGCATTTCTTTGCTTTCAAGAAAAGTTATTTAGTGTTTTATTTCTTAAATTTAGGAAAGAAACACCCAAGCAATGAGTAATACGATTCAAAAAACAAGAGTATTTCTTCTGAAAAACACCTGAATTGAAACTTTCTTTGAGAAAATTAAGAGAGTTGCTTTATAACCTAATAGATGTAGCATGTTTTCAAATGTTTCATATCTGTTTCTCTGCTGAAAGGTTCTATAAAATATTTAAAGCACTGTCACTTTGTAACATAAACACAGTGACCTGGCAGTATCTGAAAAGTGAAATTGCTTTATTATGGGTATATATTTCCTGTTCCTTATCTTCCATTTACATAGAACACACACAAACACACACACACACACACACACACACAAATTTAACTCACAGACCGATAAAGAGTAACATGATTGTACTACTCCTAGTTTTCACCCGCACATTCTGTCGTGCTCTCAGGCACAAACACTTATGCCACATATCATACAAAAAGGAGCCTGTACCCTCCGTCTCACATGCTGCCATTGCCCACACACAGGTACACGTGCTCTGTCACATACACAAACACACACGTATGTGTACTCCTCGATTGTCCAAGATGCGCGCTAATCCTGTTGCTCTGGAAGCCTGCCAAACCAAATGTCTCTTTTGGATGAGAGCACAAGTGTTGCTCTCGCTGTTTTAAGGACAGCAGAGGGCTTCCCTGGAACACTGGATGTTTGCCAGAGCTAGCTCTCCCTGGACCAGAAAAACCTTTCCCTGGGCCACTAGAATTTTTACTGGGCTGGCACAACCTTTCCCTTGGTTAGAACAACCTTTCCTAGCCCAGCACTGGTTTCCCTGGACCGTTGCAGGTTTCCTTGTATCAGTACAGGTTTCCCTGGCCAGCACAACCTTTTCCTAGGCCAACACAAACTTTCCCTGGGCCAGCATAACCTTTCCCTAGCCCAGGATATGGAGACAGCACTGAGGCCGGATGGGGCTTTCATATTATGGGTATTATTATTATTATTATTATTATTATTATTATTATTCAGTCCAGGAAATGGGAAAAAAAAATCCAAATTAGAGGAAAAGTGAAGAATCACAGTCTTAGCTAAGGTTACGTCTTAATATAGTGAATCCCTTTCACCTCTGGCAGTAAATGGAAATTGTAAAGAGGGCAGGTGATAACATAATTTTAGTCTGGTCTCTATGCCTTCTGATTCTGTTTCTGGTTGTCCACAACAAGTTTCCAATAGCCAGTGGCTCCAGAAAACCAGCCCTGGTTAATTAGTTGATCCCTTGTAGCAATATAGCAAGAAAGGGGACCAGGTGTGAGACACAGGTGAAAGAGGAGAGATGGGAAATGATGCTAAAGGAAGAGGAAACATGAAAGACTTACAAAAAAGAGGGGAAAAAAAAGATGAGGAAGAAAGCTGATCAGTCCCAGCTGTGTGACCAGGATGAAGATGTCTAAACTGAGAGAGAAAGGGACAGGCGCTCAGCTTGCACCCTTGTTTTCAACTGTCTGGGGGGTTCGTAGGGGGTTGTTACCCATTACATATCGACACTGAGGGAGGCTCAAACGCCGCATCTATCCCACACATACATCCAAGCCTTTGATGGGGTACCGGAAGCCAACAGTCTGTTTCATGTAAAGATTTTAAACAAAGGGTACAGCGGAAGTGGAACACTTTGGGGGGTTGGAGGGAGGGGTGAGGGGGAAATCAACATGGACTTTATTATCTACCCACACACCCATCTAGCTACACAGTCATGGCAGCTGGCCCATCAAGGGCACAAAGTGAGCCCAAAGCAGGGAAGTCTTACAGTAAAAAAATCTGTTAGCTTGTATTGGGCAAACAGATTATTGTCGTTTAGAAAAATACAAAATTCAACCCCCTGCCCTTCAGCAATTTCACTGTTCAAAAGTGAAAAAAAAAAGCCTTTTTAAATTTATTTTCTTTGTGTTTGTTTACATACCATTATCATATTCCATATTATTATTTCGGGTTGTTTTGGCATAGATCCCAGAAGACGTTCTTAAACAATATTACAGCTTTAAGGTAAACAGTGGTGGGAGCAAGTCACGTGTAGAAAATTTAAAAGGTCTATAAATATTTGTAAGACGCCATGTGGTCGCGGACTTGTTCGGTCGCTGTCCCCAAACGTGGAATTGCCGTTTATGACCTGCTTTTGAATTGTGGACACACAAGTAAAAAATGTTCTTGTTCAGTCGTGTCGTACAAAAAGCACTGTGATAGACCTACTACAGCACGAGTTTTCTTAGACACGTTATTTGCTTAATAATACTTAATAATGGCCCATTTACACTTGTGCAATCCACATTAATATATTACTGACGCCCCACAGAAGAAACAGTAAGAGATAAACATAAGTGCATAAGAAACAGAGCTATGATGTGGACTAAAATATAATAAATTACAAAAAAAAAAAAAAATGTTTTAATAAGCGTTATTTTAAATTTGCCCCAAATACCCGGTTTATCTAAAACGGTGAAACGGTCAGATCAAATCATTGACTTAAGGGGCTTCTGAGAGAAAGAAAGCATATTAGTTACATTTATTAGAAATTAATTAGAAATGTTGGAAACATTTAAAAATAAAATTTAATTTAATTTTTGTTGTCCCAACTTTGCGGGTCGCAAAATATAATTACGTTTAATTTGCAAATATCCCACAAATGTGCTGAAAACCCTGCTGTTTTCTTTTCGTTCGATCTATAAAATATTAGATGTGATAATTTACATTTTAACATTTTTTAGTGAATATTTTTGTTGCTTCGTTAGGCTACATGATAATTGTGAAAAGAGCTATATGTGCTTATTTTAAAACATGATCGAAATAGCACAACATATTAAATTTAAATGAAACTAATATCGCAGTCATTTCTCGTAGTTTACGTAATGTATTCAAATACAGACACTTATTTCCAAAATAAGCGATACCTATGGAAATCGTCACTACGAACCATTTTCCGGTTGCCAAGTTTAATAATACATAAATCGGCCGGTTGAAACAATTTACTGCGCCGAGTCTTCTGAAAGTTTTGCAACATGAAACGAACATATTAATTTATTTTGCGAATCAGCAAAGTTAGTAGAGGATTTTAAAAATAATTAGTCCATCACAGTTATCGAGAGTGGCGGCTTAGAGGAGTTTGTTTTGTTAATTGCTTGTGTTAAGCCTAATTACGGTTTTGGGTGGAGCTGCCGGGACAGGACGCGGAGGTGGGGATGGAAACTGTAAAGTCTCATCTTGAAAAGTTCAGTACTCTCGGACTACAAACAAAGACGGTCGTACAGGAGCTAAAACTGGGATACCAACGGGACGAGTCTGCGGGAAGACATTAATGGAAAGGAAGACAGGTAAGAGGGGCGCTGTACTCCTTTATGAATTAAAGTTCCTATCTTATAAATTTCGCTTTCAGTTATTCATTCAGCGTTGCCTATACGAGAAAACGAAGTAAATGACCAACTAATTTACTTTCTTTAAAATGTTAAAATATGTGACGCACTTAAGTGTGCATACAGGTATCTATTATGTTGCTCTTTAACTAAACTGAAATAGTGTAAATATTGTGCGCTAACTTTTTCATTTGACAAGAGTATCGCATGTTGTGAAAAACAAGAGTCACTATGTATTGCATTCACGCTTTAACACAAAATCAATACATTACTGATAAAATGTAAAGAACAATAGCCTACGTCTACTAGAATAGACATCGCATACAGAAAAATATCGCCTTTGATCGCTCTCGTTGTCCCTGAATTCTTTTTGCCGGTGAGCAGCATCGGATCTAGTTAAAACTGTTGCAATGTATTACTTTTTAAAATCAGTGTAAAAACATGAGTTGAATCGGATATGGGTCTTTTGATGTTCGCTCGCAGTTTTATTGTATGTTGTTAGCCTTATCAGCTGATTACGCTGTTTGGGATGATTGTATTACAGTACTTTATTTAAAGGTGGTCAGTTCCGATACTGGTTCGGGTTGACACCTACTTTGGCTCTGGCGTCGTTTTGCCAGTCGGACTGTCGCCAGGTCAGTTTTAACGTTTGCCAGCTTTCGGTCGTACGCTGGCTTGCGGGTATGATTTACAATTGCGAGTCCTTTGTATCTGCGCAACGTAACGCATACCGAAACTTGACATCTACAATAACATTATTTCAGGCTACAGCTGTCAAAGGGAGGAGGTATATCTAATTACTTATCCGTGTCGCATTTGATGTTCTTATTCGTCCTTCAAAGGTATTGCTACTTTTGACAGATTAACCTGTAGCGCATCCCACTGCACATGTGCGTACTTCTATGTGCCTGTGGTATTTTGTGTTGCATAGTTAGAATTGTAGAAAGTTCTCAAGTATAAAATGTATTGTACTCCGTGTTGATCTACAAATTTCGTATTCTAGTAAAACAAGTTAGCTGTATCAAATGTAACAGGACAAAGTAAAATGAGCAAACGTAACATCTAGCGCGTTTTGAGGACTCACTTTAGTTTAAATTTTGCAACGGTGAAAACGTTATCAACAATTACGACAGTGTAGAGATGGGCCTTTTGACTCTGACGGTTGTTAAATCTGCAGACAACAACTAACTGTTCTCTACTTGAGTCTTTTCAGTTTCATACACCCGTTACTTGCGTCTTTCGGAAGAGATTTTTCGTTTTTACTTCAAAAAAATATCTTATGAAATTATCACACCTTTCGGCTTCTATAAAGCCTTGAAGCAAAATAAGAATGAAGTGTTGAACACAACACTACAAGTTTTTGTCTTTTTTGAAGTGTTAGCTAAAGGTTTGTTTGACCATGCTGTTTGGTGAGACATTTTTGTTTGCATCCTTTGCAGATTTTTGCCACTTATTTAGTGCGTTGAGTTGTTTTGACTTTAGCCATGATGAAGAGTTTACTTAACCATTGGTGTGCCTAATTGAGTGTGATTAGCACTGGGTGCTTAAAGGGCAGTTGTCTAAGCACAGCATTGATTAGCCACTGAGGTTTACTGTTCAGCCCCCCCATCACCACCAACTTGGTGCCAGAAGAGCAAAGACACCAGCCTGAAGTCCAGGTGGCCTGTGGTTAAACTTGAGCAATGAAATTGTTGGAGGAAGAATGTCAGATGGCAGGATTAGGGGCTTGTGTGCCTCAGTGAGGAGGCTCGTGCAGATACCGTGCCACGCTTACCCCAGCCCCCTGCCCCCCACCACCTTCAGTTCCACTCCACCAGGCCAAACAGGGTGATCCAGAAGGGTCTGACCCCTCTAATTCTTTTCATGGTTCCTTCATTGTGGGTTTATCTTGCTTCAGAACCCTGGGGGGCCCCCCCCCCCCCCCCCCCCCCCCGCCCCCCCAGCCGGTTGTTGGAGAGTTTGAAAAGGAAGAAAGACACCGCAGACACGAGATGATGAAGTGAGGGGGGGG
>JABJVR010000105.1:0-13887 GCA_025773905.1 Chitala chitala | reverse complement strand
GTCCGTGTCAGACAGGCTGGTTGCACAACAACGCGCCCCCCCCCCCCTCCCCAGAGCCAGAGCAGAGGCACAGCAGCGTGTGAGAGTGCTCTGACTAACAGCGCGAGAACGCAGAGGTCTGACGGAGCAGCAGGGTGGGAGACGTGGGTGAATTAAGCAGTCACTGACACGCTGTCTCCTGAGGTACAGACGTGCAGTATGTACCCAGGAATGTGGCTACAGCTCCGCACAAGGCCTCATGTACTTACACACACCGTGTGCTTCTGTTTGTTTCTTTAAAACACTCACTGTTTGTGCCATTCTGTAAGGTGCCTTGCAGATCTTGTTACATGCCCAATAAACCAACATATCACAACATCAAGCACACAGATGTGTAGATCTGTGATGGTTTGTTAAGGATATGCTGTCATTTTGTATACTTCAGTTTCCTCCCCAGGTCTTCATCCACTTAAATTAATTTAGTGTACCTTGCATATTAACGGGCAGTTGTTCTTAAGAATATAATTAATTCGTTCCAAATGAAAGCTCAGGGCATTTTTATGGTTGTAAACAACTGACATTCAGTTTATTGTGGAAGCTCCAAATTGGTGGTCATTATAATTATGATTCATCTTTCACTACGACTGTATTAGTCATAATGTTACTCCGTATGTGTTTTTTATTATGAGTTGTAACATGTGGACAGGGTAAATATTCTTGTACTGTTCCAAAGACAAGTTCTATCATCAATTACACGCTCTATAGTTAAAGACATATTTAAATAATAAAAGTGACTGCATTTATGAATCATCAGATGTTTGGATCTTTTCTGAGCAGAAATACAATATGTTAACGTATTACAGCCGACTTTTTAAAGCAGCTGGAAAACAGCGAAGAGGGCAGCTTTAGCTGAAAATGGCAGACCGTTTGTTGTCTAATTGTGCGCAAAACGCTGTGAAATGCACCGAAGGGAGGAATGCCCACGGGCAGTTTAAGGCTGCGTGACAAGGTGGCGAGAGGCACACAAACACCCGTGCTCTGTCAGGGGTACGATTTGTGTTGCGGTGCTAATTATGAACTTGCGTTGCGCGCACGCAGCCGCTGACGCACGGCTAGACAGCGTTAGGAGCGCGGGCGCGTGCGAGCGCGAGCGAGACCCCCTCCTTACTTCAGTGACTACAGTGGCGACGGAAGTCGGCTGCCTCAAATCATCGCTATAGGCTATAACCTTGAAAACTCAGGTTTAAAACATTTTCTCGACTTTTTATCGCTATTTATGTTGACAGCTGCTTGGCACCTTGGAACGCTCAATCTATCAAAGCTTTTTTCTGTTTTAGAAACTGCTTTAGTGCCTCTTAGAGAAACAAAAAAGGCCCTTTAAACATGAATGAAATAGTATTGCTTTTGAACTCACAGTCTTGCCTTGCAACCCCCCCCCTGCCCCCCCACTTCAGCTTTAATTTTTAATGGTCGTTCCTGAATAGGTTTGTAATAAAGAATAGGTACAGTAAGTAGCATAAAATATTGATTTTGTACATTTCCTTATGAATTTTTATTCTCTGGAATTATTAAATTTTTCATATTTTCTGCATTTTAGAGGTTATTTTAGAGGTTCCTGAAGAATTCATCCTTGTGTACTGTGTGGGCACACAAGTTGTGTTCTCAATTTTATGGAATGAATGATTTAGTTCTTTTCCTAGGTGGGTGCAAGAATTTTGTGCCTCATCCAGGATAGGTTGGGGGATCAGTTTACTGAGATCCCCCCAGCTGTTCTTATTCTCCATCTCTTTTCAAAATGTATGTTTGAGGGGACAAATAATGATAGATCCTTTAAACTGTCCCCTGTGCACCTCATTTTGTTTTATAAGCTAATATTTGACTGAACATTTTATCTTAGAAGGTAAAATGTATAAAATATAAAACTAATTTATGATAGTATTTTTTAGAATAGTTTTTTTTTTTTTACTCCATGTCATAAATTTTTTACTTAATATCAGACTTAAATAATAAAGACTAATGGAACTAATATCAGGCGACACAGTCGATGAGCCAACCCAGCATAAGACATTTACATGTGCATATACTCATACGTACAGTAAGAGAATTCACAATGTTGCTGGTGGGTTTGAGCTGCACATCTGTGTTCTCTGGGCAGATGAAACCTGTACAGGCGTAGGGAAGGCATACAGGCCCAACACACACAGGGCACCACGGGCTGGAACATAGAACCCAGGAGGTGTGAGGTAACAGCCCACTAATCTGCCATGATGCATTTACTTTCAGTTAAATTATTTCTTTAAGTTGTTCAAACATATTGCATAAATCTGACTTACATTTTTTATTATAATTGTTGGATTTTGCCAGAGTCCTCATTTGTCATGGTTTTCTGTGCCCACTCCAGTAAGGAGGTGCACAACTCACATGTCACGCATGCTGAAGAGCTGGTCCAACCTAGTGTGCGGACAGCCATCAGACATACTGACCATAAAATACACAACATGTTTGAAGCATGCATGTGCCCGTTATGCTCAACAAATGGTTTTTAGAGCCCCCCCCCAGACAACAATATTCAAAAGACATTTGGTTTGTTAATGACTTGTCCAGCACACCCTGAACTGGAAAATGGTTCATTTGGTGTAGATTTGTGAAACGCACACACACACACACAACACACACACACACACACACACACGTATGTGTGTGTTTCACAAATGTACACCAACTGAAACATTTTTCTTCTTAAATTGGCCTACATTCTCAGTCCTCAACAACACAGCTGCGTATCCATGTCAAATTAACAGATTTTAGAAAATTTTCCAGACTGACCATTTCGGGTTTGCCTCATATCTTGTGTAAATTATGTCATTGTACCTATAAACTAGTGTGCAAAATTATCAGCTTGTGTTTTCTTTAGTTTCTGAGATATGGAGGCTTTAAAAAGAGGGCATGGTCCTAACTTTACTGCAAAAAACATGTTGTTAAAAAATTTACAAACTTCCACAAATCATTACTTTTGAAATATCCACGCTAGATGCTTTATCAGGCATTGTTCTACACCTTTAAATGTATTTAACTAAAACAGTTGATTATAACAAAACTAATAATTATTTCCTGCTGCGGAGCAGCTCATGCTATTTTTTATATCTTCACACTGAACCACATCAGATGTTTTAAATTTTGATATGTAATATTCATGTTACAGTACTTTTGTAGCAACTAGCAGCATGTTTAAAAGAATTAAAATTTGTTTATGAGGCATTAATAAAAAATAAATCACAACTATAATTCAAATATGTATGACAAACTATATCATAAAAACAATTGCATTACTGCAAAGAGTATTTTTTCATTAGTAATTGCATAACTAAGGAAACTAAAGAAAGATGCAGGCTTAAAACATTCCTGTACAAAGTTTTATAAGGTGACACATACCATTTTCAACACAACCTCACAAAATTATTCTTTTTTCTATAATGTATCAACAACATACATTTACTTTCAAATTCTATATGGCTAGCAGACCTTCCACTAGCACCAATTCAAACTCTCTCCTTCCAGGCATTGGTATATTAAATAACCCCCCCTTGTGGTAGGACGTCCATCCTCAATCATTGTAGTTAATGTAAATATACTGGTTACAAAATCCTGATTTGGGAGAGTTTTAAGACTGACAGGTGCTTTTTTGTCTTTCCTGTAGGTGACCATGCAGGATGAGTGCAAGGAGAGACACTGCAACTGTCGCTATAGTGACTTGCTTCCCATAATTTTCCTGGTAACTGTAGAGCTTTGGACCTGAATTATGTGAGAGGCAGCTGATGTTGTGAGGGATTTAATTGATATTCAGGCAATATTGCAGAACATTTGAATAACGGCACTCTTAGAAGGACCTGGACGTGACGGCAGGAGGGCAGGACAAAGGAGAAACTGGAGGGTTTATTTTCAGTCACACAATCTGGCGGATAATAAGAGGCCTAGGAGCTATGATGGTTATAATGGCAATCCGCCTAAACTCAGGAATATTAATAGTTGGAAATGAAAAGAAGTCTTTGGTAAATAATGCCCAGTGGCAAGGCGACAGCCTTCTAAAGAGAACAGAGAAATGTGGGGAGGGGTGGGGGAGGGTGGGGGTAATTACCAAAATGGGGTAGTTATCATTCAGAGCTGGAGCCTCGGGCATTTGTCGAACCCCAGCAAACAGTTCCATTTTGTGGGCGCAGGGCAGTGTCCACACAGAGCATTGGCTTGCAGTCTGAAAATAAATTTAAATGGAGAACAATGCAGTGCGGTTGACTGAAGGTGTTGAACATTCTGGTTATTCTCAGTTTCTGTTCACCATTTTAGATTCTTAAAGAATGCATCAGGAAATGCACCCGGATGTTTTTATTGCTTCATTAAGGTTTGCGTTCATTCGGGCGTTGTGCAATGGACCTGGATATTGCTTTTGTTCTCTGCGACACAGTGAATGTGGTGACAGGTTACAGCACAGAATGATGACTGGTTATGACTAGCGATTACTGGTGCATGCTGGACACACTGGACTTTGTACATCTGCAGCCAGTCTGCATTGGTTCTTTGATGGAGTTTTACTTAGTTCATTTAGTTCTTATACAGCGCCATTTATAACAGTGTTCCGTAGAACAATACGTGGTGACAGGGTCATATTCATAATGAACATAGGACACAGAGACAAATCACAAAAGAGTAGAAAGAAAGAAAACATAGAGAGTCTCTTACTCCTGACCTGCCTTTCAGTCCCTTTAACCCCATCTTGGGTTGTAGGCTATTGTGATGTGAAGAAATTACATGAGGCTGACAGATTCATGAAAAACACAATCACAGTTTAACATATTCTTCAAGCACAGGCTGTCTATTGTAGAGGCGTCAACTAAGCCGTTATTTCCAAACCCAAATGATAATTTTACAGAAAAACATGAAAACATAGCAAAGGAAGACTTCATTGTAAAGTAAATACGTTTGGGGAGGCCTTGAATACGAGTTTAAATAAGATCAATGTGTGAAGGGGAAGCCGATGCAGATCAATGGGAATTGATTTAGGACAGCGGGCTGTGATGTTAAAATCTGGAGCTGCTGAAATAGCCTTTATGAATATTAACTGGAGGGGTCGATAGCACCTGGATGCGTGCTCTCTCCAGTGACAGGGAGCAACCTCACTACCCACAAACCCTCAGTGCACAGACGGTTAAAGTGGGGGAAAGGAGGAATACAGGCCAGGCGTAGCTGTTCTGCGGTGACAAGGGACTGGAATGGTCCCAGTTAATGTCGAACACTGAGAACATAGTGGTTTTGAGTCCATAAAGGTGAAGGACAGGTTTGGGCGGCAACAGGCAGAGCAGAGGTCAGGAGACCATACAGATTTTTGATAAGGTTCCCTGAAAAGAGTTCCCCTGCAGAACCTCTGAGTGAGCAACCTGGACGGACCCTTTGACCACAGAAAAGAGTCCTAGTGTCCCATTATTGTTGTGTTTGTCAACAGTCCTGCAGATTTATCAAGCTAGGTTGGTTGACGTCGGGCAGTAAGAGACCCTGAGCCGAACCTCAGTGTTACCATTATCATTAGTGTAAACTGCAATTGCGCTCTTTCTCCTCCTCCTCCTCTTCCTCCTCCTCCAACTCCATGGCTCACACTGACAGTGTTGCCCTTATGTAAAATAAACATGAAGGACAGCATGTTCACGCTTCAAAGTGACCTCCCTGCTGATTAGGTTGCCTACAGGTTGCTGCTCTTAGCTCGGGCCTGCGGTGAACTTGGGCTTTTCTCAAGGGTATGTCAGAATAACATGTTGGCTATTAGGGACACAAATTGGGCTGACGTCTCTAAGCTTGTCTGGGGGGCCAGGCCGCTGCTAATGTGTTCTGACAAGTCAGGCAGGTGGGAGGTGTGGGGGGGTTAACCTGCACTGCCAGCACAATACAGACATGGCGGGGAAGCTCTGTGAATGCATCAACATTCAGCAGTGATTTGTTAGGTGTGAATTCATACCTCTGTTTGTCAGTAACTGTCCTTTATCTGGTCTGTTTTGATTTCCCTCCCCATCTTCCTATGAAGTGTACCTCTAACAGGCACTGTTACATTTCTTCCCATGGCATGTCATTGCCATAAATTTGAGAACCAGCTTGGGCACTTTTGAATGCCACTCAGCTCTTTCTTCTCATTGTCTTTGAGAATAGGAAGTGTGGCACTTTTTGGGCTTGTTTCTATTTTGACGCTGCTGTTGTATGTTTATGTTGCAAGGACAGCCATTCTACATTTTTGTATTCCTGCACCTCTGAGCAAATGAGTGTGCCAGTGTTTGCTCTTAATGGCTGCCAGTGCTTGAGTGTTTGTGCCTGCTCAAAGAAACAGTTCAGGGATGCTTGGAGTGGACTCTTGGACTGTTATATACTGATGTCTTCTTAGCTTCTTGTCATCTGATGATTCTGATGTTATTTGGATTGGTGCATGGGCCTGAAACTGTTTTGAGCCATCTGTCAACAAGTCTTCTGTAGCCCTGGCCAACCCCTTTGCAATCCAACCAATCCCTGAACAGTGCTGTGCCAAGATCAACCAACCTCCAATTTGTATTCAGCTAGGCCCAGCCAATTCCTTATCGATACACTGCACATTCTAACCAATCCCTGACCAATGCTCAGCCAATCACTGATTGATGCTTTGAATGTCCCAGCCAGGCCACAGTCAGCTCCTTATATGGGTCCAAGAAATGTCAGGCTTTCTAAGACTCCTCCTTCAGAGTCAGAGCACGCAACATTGATCGAACAAAACAGAAAAATAACACACCCTTCTCAGTCATGTTTTGGAAGGACAAACAGGGGTCACTGTGGCCTTTTTGCACAGACATCACCACAAGTGCTATTTGGGTTATTGTCTGGGGTTTGTTTGAATTGAATGTAATATGGCCGCATGTCTGTGTGTCCAGCTGAAAACTCAGTGAGAAGAAGTATGGAAAGCATGTTTCTGAGCATCCACCTTTGCCCTACACTCCCAGTGCGTAGCGTCTCCTGAGCAAATCATGTTTGGAGCTACGTCTGCCAAGCGACCTGTGTCACCTTTCTCCTCTTCTGTCATCTTCTGTTCTGCTATTTCTCTGTCTTTGTAAACCTCATGGGTTTAATCAGCATCAAAGACTTACAAATCCAATAAAGTGTGTGGCAGCGTGAGAAGCGCGTAGACGGATGGACCGGTGTGCACACACGCATGAGCCAATACGCACATACCCACGCTTTGGAGAACCCCTTGTTTTTCAACATAGTGCCCTTGGAAAAGCAGGATTTCAAGGCAGCCAAGTACACACTGCACACACAAAGAGGTCAGTAAGTCAGTGGTAGGGAGATGGTTGAATAATGTGAACTGGGGGGACGGGTTAGCGGAGGCGTGGGGAATTGTCTGACACCTTGTACACATACCACCATGGGAAGGCTGCCTTGATCCCCTGATCCTATCACAGTACATCTTCAAACATCTGTTATTTATTTTAATTGTTTTTTTTTTTGTGTTTTCTGAATAAACGATGAAATGTGACCATGGTGATAACACTGGTAATAATATGTGAGTCCCCTGGTGCTGCATTATGGTTTACAGCCCAGCATCACCTCCAAACTGCTTCCAGATGTGCTGGGAGGGAGGGGCACTGCTGGTTCCCTGCGGCCCAGCTGTGCACGTCTCTCACGTGGTCTGACTGGTCCAGGTCGCCACTGGGCGGCGGGTTTGCCTGAACACTATTAAATGGTGTGTGTGTGTGTGTGTGTGTGTGTGTGTGTGTGTGTGTGTGTGTGTGTGTGTGTGAGTGTGTGTGTGTCTATCTGGGTCGAGAGACATGGACACGGTCTGTAATGGAGACTGTAACAGTGCTGCTCTGAGAAACACCTGGGGTTTAGCCAATAAGAGAACCTTGGAGCCCCAATGCTGCACTGCTGCTCTGACTCAAATACGTGATGGTCCAGGGACTTTCCCACATGCTGATCGATGCTGAAATTAACAACATTTATCGGAATAAAGGCTCCAAGGCAGGTGACTAGGCCATGCTCAAGACACCGGATCAAGACGGCCAGTGTTGCGCCTCTTCAGCAACTTGCTTGGGATGTTATAATCATACTGACTCTGCTATGCTGGCCGATTATGTCAAATGCAGGAACACGAGCAAAAACATGTAGAGGTGCCAGCGCAGACCACAGTTAATGCACCGGTTATTTGTGAATCACTGTGACAATCAGAGGAGGCGTCCCATTCAGGACTCCTTTCAGTAAGCAGGGGGCCTCAGGGTCTCACTTTACCCCACACTTCATATTCATGCACTCGTTTAACGAGGGAGTGCTGAGTTTGTCACGGTAAAATGTGACACAACTTGACAAAGAGCAGAGCGCCTATCTTTAGGTGAGTACTCCCCCCAGGTCTACTGCTCACAAATTAAACAACAACAATAACAATCTGATACCAACATTGCTTATGCCATTTCTGTGGGAAGAAGCCCTAGGGCCTTCAGTCCACATGTCATGTCATATATGTTCCCTACAGGTGGACACCTACATCACAGTGTATAAGGAAGACTGAGGAGTCTGCTGCGCCTTTTTCAAGTTATAGTACATTATTAATTGTAGCATTAATTATTATTTTTACCCCTAGTGCACGTACATGTACATGTTGCAGAACCATTTAATTGTGTTTGTTTGAGTGTGAGACATATGAGTTGAGTTAAAGTGGCAGATGTAACACAGCACAGGCGAGGAAGAGGAGCAGAACTAAGAGGGTGGTGTGCGTACACAACATAGGGCAGGGGGATTGTGGGGGGGGGAGTAAAGATTTGTGTGCTATTAGCACAGTGCCTTAGCGAAACACTGGCAGGGAAATGGCTGCGTAAATTAAAAAGAAGGATTATAAGTGTCCTCCCCCATTGAGAGAGAGTGTACAACCACATCACTCCCACGGCCCCTCGCTCATCTGCGAGGCGCTGCATCTCGTGTTGAGCGGCGGCAGGAGGAGAGCCCGCTGTGGACGAAGGATTGATGGCACCCCCCATCAGGAGGAGCCTCGGCATACAGGGGCCCGGCCCGGCGGCAACAAGTCATTAAATTAATTAGTGCGGAAAAGAGGGCCCTTCTCCCTTCATTCAAAAGCACTCCAATCGTTGTGGATTGCATTAGTGCGGGCAGGCCTGGCCGGGCCTCCACACTGCTGCCTGCAAACTCCAGATAATTGAAATGCTTGGAACATCTTACACGGAGTAATGACAGTTTGCCTACCTTAGCTTCCTTTTCCTGGCCTTGCGCTAACAGTCAAAACGGAGCCCTATGTACAAGTGTGTGGGTGAAAGTGTTGTGGGGGGTGGAGGCGGGGGTAGCATTTCAGACAGCATTTTTGGGGGTGGCTATGAAACTAATGAGGGTTAGTGGGTGGACCGGAACACAGGGAGGTGGGGGGGGTGGTGCAGAAGGGACCACGTTCGCAACACAACCTGGGACAATGGCAACATCCATTGGGGATTGATTTAAATCCAAGGCGAAAACAGCAAAATGAGGGTGCTTTTTATCTGAACCGAAGTCAACAGTTAATTATTTCAGTGATTTTACATATGCCGCGCTGCCAAATTCTCCTTGGCAGATCCGAGTTCTCGTCTAACTGTTCCAAATGTTGAGACTTGTGTCCTCCTAGTAATTCCTTCAATTTGCTTGTATATTGGGAACGTAGCCAAGCCATAATCTAAGGAATTGCAATCCATTAGCTTGAAGAAGCACAGAGCCATACAGGAACTCCGTGTAACCCTTTCCTGTCGAACACTTTGGTATTTTCATAACAGCAAAGTGTCCACACACCATGGGCCTGCAACGTTGAAGGTACTTGTGGTTTCTATGCTCCAGTAATTTTTGTCTTATATTCATTTTTCAATTTGTTTTCAATTTCTCTGCCTTGTAAAAGGTGTTGTTTTTGTACTTGACTAAACTAATGTAAAACATAATATGAGCAAATGAACATGGAGTGCACACAGTATTAAACTGTGGTTATGACATGAACATTTTAATAAAGAGATTTTAAATTATTGCCAGTGTCATGCATGAACTGACAGAAACATAACTGGCAAAGTCTGAGGTCTTCCACCTCAAGCTAATTTATTACTATTTTTTAGGTTTTTTGTGTTTAGGTTTTATTAGAAGCACAGAAGGAAGCATTGTTAACTCACACTTCCAGAACAGTGGGTTTCATTCTAGCTCCAGTTTTGCATACAAACGCACTCTGTGTATTTCCCTCAAACTCATCTGGGTCTCCTGTATAATCTAAAGAGTTAAAGTCCAGGTGGATTGTTGTGTGAAAATTGCCCTGCTCTTTGTATTCTGCCTGTACCTTTTACTGGACTAGGGTCCCATCCACTGTATACTAATAAGGCTTCTTCCCTGTCATTTTTGGGATAGTGTTTATGGTACCTGTGACGCTCATCTATGTATGTTATTCACAGATCATGGATAGATAATCAATGGATTTGCTTTTAGGGTCACTCTTAAAAAGCCTGGAACCCTGGTGTCATTCATGGTTGAATAATGCCTTAGGGGTGTGGGGCAAGCATGACCCATTTCTTGGTAAAAATGAAGGGTGTGAAACCACTGGTTGGTGACCAAATTTGTCCTTTGCACAGGGCAGCGTGGCTTTAAGGCTGACTTCCCGATTTCCCAATCCCAAGTCAGCTTTCCCCTTGAAAGACCAGACCAGACCACAAACACACACACACACACACACACACACACACACACAAACACACACTTGCACCAGGCCATCACACCATTGCTGTTTTGTTCCAACTGAGGGGTTTCAATTCCACACAGGCCATTTGTTCCTGCCCTTGCTGAGCACTGAATGGTGAGGTTCACAGGTACCGTTAGCACGCACATGACCGAGGTATTTGTGAGCAGTCCTAATGGCAGCCAATGAGCAAACCTGGCCCAGTTAGCTTGCTTAGTCCTGCTCTGCTATAGCTGACTGGCTTGAGAGCTTCTTCTCAAAGAGCATTTGTAAAGCCCTGAGAACATCTGAAGGTGACAGACTTATAATCATAATCTTTGGCACTGGGTCTGCTTGTTGTCCTTTTTAAGTGGTTACCACATTTGGCTCTCTCTTCTGTTTTCTTACTTTTGTGTGTGTGTGTGTGTGTGTGTGTGTGTGTGTGTTATTACTGCTGAGTAAAAAGTACTGTTATGTGCTCTCTCAATCCACCAATGCATTTTCTATTCCCTTTTAATTTAGGTTTGTTTATTTTCTCACTTGCATTTCGTAAACTCCAGTAAAACCTCTTAATTACTTAGGATGTTAAAATGCACTTTTGCTGAGTTATTTATAGATCTGCACTTTTCACAAAAACATTTTCACACAAGCACCTTGCTTGGGGATGCAATACCTGAGTCTTTGCCAGTACCTGACCACATTAACTGTCTGGTCACCACTGTCCGCTGCACAGGACCAGCTGGAAGATCAGCCACCCCAAATTTGCACTCTATGGCAACCCAAACAGGTCACTTTATGGTTCTTAAATAGACAGCATCAGTGCCAGCATCTGTTGTTTCCTAACTATTGTATCATCTCTTTTCATGTGCTTGAGAAGTTGACGGTTTTGAAGCATCAGGACTAGACTCTATTATTAATAACAGATAACAAAAACGAACTTCTAGCCAGTGATCGCTGTGCTTTAGTTTACTCATCTGCCCTTTTATATCAGATCTGAAATATGACAGTCACCACAACTATGTGTGCAGTGGCAGAAGGGGGTTGCCAATGATTTCCAATGCCTGTGCTCTATTGTAAACACACATCAAACTCCTGACAAAGCATCCGACACCTAAAAGCTCAAAGACTCTGTAACACATGTCAATACAGCACACGCCACATCGATCCCCTGCACCATCCGCGCAAACAGGCACCCCGCTGGAGACACGTTACAGGCCCTTTGAGGAAGGCGCCAGTGACCGCACATCAAGCTACGCTCAGCGTTAGGAAATTTTGGGTTCTTGTGGATGCTTGCTGTTAAACATGGCATGCTTGTGTACACACTGTAGCTCAGGCCTTTCAGATGGCCCTAGGCTGCCCTGTGTTATTGTGACGTGGCTCTAACAAACGGCTGACGCTTGGCGCGATGGCGTTATGCATTTGCAGCCTCTCGCCACGTTGTTGGGTCCAAGGCCAGGCGACGAGGGAGATCAATGGCATGGGGCAAAGCCGTGAGATGGAGGGACCTGTCAGGCCTGAATTAGATGTTAAATCTTTCGGACAAAATGTATTGTGTTAAGAATTTATCATGTGCTGTTTCCTGCGAGATGATGTATAGAAAAGATTTGTCGGTGGGCACAGTCAGAATCTGCTGTTTCAGGGCTAAAGTGGTTGTCAGGCAACACATGATAGATTTTTATCTACACCTTTCCCATCTCCCTCCCCCTTCCTCAACCTCCCCTTCTCCCCACAATCCCCCATTATCAGTTATCCTCGATCTTCTCGCTTGTCACCAGCCTCTAGTGTCCCAGATGCAGCCATGTGATGTCATCACACACCCTAGCAACAGGCCAGAGTGAGAGTCCCAGGGTGCTGGTTTCCAGGAAAGGACTGGACCACTGCTGGTCGCCCAGCCAGAACAAAAACCCATCTGTCCTGAAAAACAAGCAAACGGGCCCACAGAATTTATATCAATTGTTGTTCCATGCACACAGGCCTTCAGGGATCATCTGTCCTCTGTGTAGCGTGTGAGAGGTAGAGGACAGGGACTGACACACACTCACGCTGTCTTGCCCAGTCCAAAATAAAACAGACAGACACATTCACATGTATAATAATAATAATAATAATAATAATAATAATAATAAGAAGAAGAAGAAGAAGAAGAAGAAGAAGAATAACAATAGTGGTCATTATTGTATTTCAGACTTCTTCAGTCATTTCACTCAGTACAGCATTTAAAATAAAATGGTGCAATACATAATCCCTATGCCTGCTGATCAGACGCTGCCTTCTCCACTTCTTCACTTGTTGACTCGCTCATGTCTATACTTGCACACTTCACCACTTCTCCATTTCCATACTTCCCCACTTCCTCACTTGTCTGTTTCTTCACTCCTCCCGTCAGATACGTTTACACAGAGGTCCACCACAGAATGGAATTCCAAACTCCTGGCATGCCCTGCAGCTCTGCTGCCTGAAATGCCATTGCTAAACCAGAAAAATTCCAAAAATGCTTGGTAAATGCTCCTATTCCCCCCCCCATTGTCCCAGGGAAGTTGACATGGTCTCTCTCCTCACCCTGCTCATCGAATGGACATATTTATAGGTTTTAGCAAAAAAATATAAAATTTGATTTTATGACCAAATGCTTTGTACCAAGAGGTATAGGGATTGTTTTCAAAACAAAATTACAGGTGTTAAAGTGAGATGTCTGTTGTATGTACACTTCATGTATGTCCTTTGTATGTGTTTTTCTGCATTTCTTCAGATCTTGGTGCCTTGCTTGTCTGCTTTCATGACACAGAGGCCAACTAATTCATGGACATGGGCAAATTGGCTGTCGGGGACAAACACCATAAACGTCTAACTTCTGCCGATTCTCTGCCTGGCTTGTCCAAGAACATGTTCAGGATGGGGTTTAAATCCAATGTCCGTCAGTGTGTTGTGTTTCTAAATGATGACAATAAGAAGGAGAAGGAAAGTGTGCTGTTGCTTGTAGCAGTTTTCTCACTGACTGTTAAAGTCTGCTTCCCAATGCTTCCCAAGCCCCCCCCAGCTAAAGGTCAGCAGACCAATGTGGAACACGCCAGTCCCTGTGCAAAGTACACCACAGCAATTACAACAGAGATGAAAGAATACAAGCTGCACAATAAATAATTGACTATTTCCTGAAGAGAGAGTGTGTGTGGGGGGGGGGGGAGTGG
>JABJVR010000104.1:267195-293308 GCA_025773905.1 Chitala chitala | reverse complement strand
TGTGTGTGTGTGTGTGTGTTTGGTGTGCCCTGTGAGGGGTGAGGACCCTGTGTGTGTGTTTGGTGTGCCCTGTGAGGGGTGAGGACCGTGTGTGTGTGTTTGGTGTGCCCTGTGAGGACCGTGTGTGTGTGTGTGTTTGGTGTGCCCTGTGAGGGGTGAGGACCGTGTGTGTGTGTTTGGTGTGCCCTGTGAGGGGTGAGGACCGTGTGTGTATGTTTGGTGTGCCCTGTAATGTCTAGTATACCATTGTGCAGGAAAGTGAAACTGCAAGTGAGAGCAGCCTTAATAGGAGTGTAAGGTGGTGTGGGCACCGTGCAGCCCTGGGGAGAGGAGCTCCTGCCGCACACCCCAGTCTGCTGGGCTTTTGTGTGACCGCATGTCTTTTGTGTTTCAGCTGCGACGGATGCAGGAGATGCTTCAGAAGATTCAGGAACAGATGCACACGCAGAACGACAGCGGTTAAAACTGCACCACATCAGCCCCCCCATCCCCCTCAGCACCACTGGCCCTGCCCACTCTCCACTCTTATTTCCAACCTTTCACACAGGGGGAAGACGATGGCAGCTGTGGTCCGGTGACACCACTGGTCTCCTCTGCCTGACGGCTACCTGAAGCTACCTCTGCCCGTGTCCTGGGGACAGATGGCAGACACAGGGCACCTGTTGGGACATTAAGACTTGGATGAATTTCCCCCGTGTGTGTCAGCTTCATGCAAAAGTAAACCATTCCATTCAGAGGGTGGAGTGGCTTCTAAGACACGTTTGTCATCGTACACCGTGTAACTCCCAGCATCTCCCCAGGAGACCCAGCTATAGGCAGTTAACCTCAGCCAACATAGTATGCACCTGAACTAGGGCTGTGTCTTCCCCTCTGATTGGCAGTTCTGTTCTTTGTGCTGCTGCTGACCGCTTTGTGAAATGTTACATCGTAACCACGCCTCTGCTCTGCCTTAACTCCGCCCCTGCCTGTCTCCTGCCCGTGCAGACGAAACCGCCGTTTGTCTCCTGGTGTCATACACTGAAATTGTTGCGAAAGGATGCCGAAGTAGGCTAAATGATTGGCAGATATTCAGGCCTGGTGAAGCAACCTGCAGTGCGCTTTCTGTGGTGGTCTGTAAATATTTTTTGCATTGGCGGTGTTGCATACTGCTTACTTCAATTGTGCATAGTTGCTGTAAACCAAATTTCCCCATGTGTACACATAAATGTTTGTTTCGTACTTAACGAACAGGGAAGTGCTTTACTCCTATAGCAATAACGATTTCAGCTCATTTGTAAGCCTGTTTTTACAGAGGGCAGAGATTATTGAACAGGTTTGATGTGAGGACCTGTTGTCCTTTTTCTTCCTGTATGCCCTTGATGTCAAACATTAATTGAATTTAGGAAGAAATGCAGGTACCGCGATAACGTCTTGCAATAACGTCTCAAAGACAAGGCGTCTGTCGGAGTCTCGCTAGTCCTACAATGTCAATATTTTAAGCGACCAGACAGAAATATAAAGTTATATAAACACACCTGGAATCTTCTCTTAATTAACGTGTCAGAGATACGCTGTAGAAATGATATAAGGTTGGTCTTCCAAACAATGCAGTGTGATTCAACCATGTATTCTGCATTAATGATGGTAAAATGTAATGTTATTTCAACCACGAGTCATTTGGCTTTGTTTATTTTTTAAAATGTCTTAACCCATGTAACTAAGACTGGATGATAAAGCCCTGGGGGGTAGTCGTGATCTTTGCAAAGCCCTCTGACATCTGAGAAGCTGTATCTGTTCATTTTGACGTGTGGGCCTGCAGTCGTTGTGTTGCATCAGGAAGTCATACAAAGCTTGGTTAGAAAGGTCTCCTTTTATTTGCAGTTTGTTTTGGTTCCTCAGTTTTGAAGCGCGGTGCGTCTAATAAAGCAGTGATGATCTCATCTGGCCTGTGAAAAGGTTCTGATTAGGCCTATGGTCAGCCATTTCTCTCCTTTTATATTGTATAAAAAAAGCAGGCTTTTTTTTTTTTTCCCCCCCATTGTCAAAGTCAAGTGTAATAACTATAATTTGAGGTTAAAAATAAGGGGTACAGAATGTTGTATGTTAAATGTTTATTCACTGCAGGTGAGCACAGATTAAAATGGCATGGGTGTAAATACAGCAAGTGTTCACCTGCTGTCGTGTGGGAATCATTTCTGTACCTTTCGATGCCCAACTCTGTCCAACAGCATTCACGCTTCAGTGAGGGAGGAGGGAAAGAGCGATCCTGAATTGGAAGTGCCCCCCCCCACGAAAAACAGGGGACACTACAATGACAAACCAAAAATAATCAATCACACAAACCCCTATGTATGAATGTAATAATATTTATTAATAATCTTTTTTTTTTTTGTTTTTTTTTTTTTTTTTTTACATGGACAATTAGATCTAAATGTAGCCCAAAATTTACAGGCGATATAACTTAAACTTTCTCCATAGGGAAAACACAGATTTTTTAATATATATATAATATCAATGTGGAAAGAGGTCTGTATAGTTGCCCCATGGTATACAGTACTGTACATGGTCCCAACAAAAAAAAGTAAACAAATCATTCTACATGCAAAAACAGGCAACAATCAAATCTTACATTACATACTTGTGTGAATGTGCCGGTATAATTGCAGCTAACTGCTAATGCACATCCACAAAACATACACAATTCACACAACTTCAGAAAGAAAAAACAAACAAAATACAAAGCAAAGGTTCTGGAGAGAGCATTCATCAGCCAACAGTCTCTCTCACACACATGTACGTGTAAAGATTCTTGGGCCACACACACACACACACACGTTAGGTTCAGCTGTGACCAAACTGGATTGGTATGAGGCCAAGAGCAGCGTGTCACAGTGCTACGGAGTACAGTGAAGCATGGGACAGCCATAGGCCTGCACAAAGCCATGCGTGGGAACCCCTCCTGTTGGCGTGGAGATGTGACACCTGACACACTTCCTCTTCGTACTTTGAGACGGCAGCTCGCATTCAGCCTCAGTCGCCTGTGCCAACGCTCAGCAGGCATGCCATCACGTGCCAGCTACCTCCCATGAACGTGTCAGAAACATGCACTTCTCTCTGCTCCCAGCACACTGGCAGAGTTTCCAGGTGTTTCAACTGCTACTCCAACACACACAAGCAGAGAGCCAGAACAGAACATTCCAAGTATTGTTTAAAGACAATGTAACACGCCATCACCATCTGCCTCACACAACTTCCTGACACAGCCCCACCCCCTCATGTTTGTCTCCTCCCACCACCTCTGACAGCACTGGCTGTGTGGCCAAACCAGGCCTACCGTGCCACTTAGGACAGACATCTGGGTGCTGTATCCTTAGGTACTGGGTTAACTTTGTGCAGTACCCTTATTTGGACACCAGAGGGCCCAGAGTGTGTGCAGCACTGCCTCAAAGGCACCAGGCAACTTGTGTAGCTGTGGCTCACTGCCATTCAGCGCATTAGTTATCACATTAAAGCATGTTTTGAGAGCAGTTGTTACTGTTAGCAATGTGTGCCTGTGTCACAGACCAAGGCTATAGACTAGCCCTGCGGCGATGCACAGGGCAACACCTGATAGATGAGCAACCAATCAGACAGCTTGGATTCACAGCAAACCGACATGGCATACACCCACAAGTTAGGTACGAGCCAGAAGCACTTCACCATGTTTACAGAGACTCCAAGGCTGAGAAGCACGTGACACCAGGTGGACACCACCCCCGAACAGTAAGGACACCATTACCCATGATGCCACACTAAAGCCAAAGCGCACTCATACAACGACAGGGACTCTTCACTTACTCTTTCATTCATATATGTAATAATTCTTTTTATATACTAAAGATAAAATATATATTTTATTTTTTTCTTGGAATGTACTTTGTTACTTTACACTGATGAACGCTTCTCATCTTAATGCAGTTTGTCATTTTGCATTACGAAAATTGCCACGTGATTCTATGTCCTTGCCCTGCCCCGAGAACTGAGGGTCAGTCTCAGCCACCCCCCCCCCGCCCACTTCAAGCCAGCTTGAGGGTGCTGACAGGGAAGGATGGCATGGTTACCATAGTTACGGGGTTGAGCACAGTCTGGCCCACGAGCTGCGGATGGTGGGCAACGACCTGGGTGCCCACAGCGGCCTGCTTGCCCACCATGGCACCCTGCGGTCCGGCGGCACCCCCACTCACCGGCCCGTGCGACAGCGTGTGGGCCAGGTGGCTGACCACAGCCGGCTGCGTCACGGCCACGGGCTGAGGGTACAGAGCAGGCAGGTGCTGGCCCAGGTGTGCCACAGTAATGTGCCCAATGGGCTGGGCGGCTCCGGGTGCCAGCTGCACCGGGTTGGCAGGAGACGGCGCAATGTGGGCCATGTGCTTGGGGCCCGGCTGGATCACGTGGTTGACGGCCTGGATGACAGAAGCGTGCGGCGCGGTTGCCGCGGCAGCATGGGCGATGACGGTAGGCTGCATGGTACCAGACGGAGCCAGGTGGACCGGAGCGAGGGCCTGAGGGGCTACCACCGCCTGTGCGGGCTGGCTCGGGGCGGGCTGGGGTAGCGGCTGCACGGACTTGTGTTGGACGGACACGTGGTGGGTGAGAACCGGCTGAGTGCCGGGAGAGGGCTTGTGCACCTCACAATGCAGTGGCTGGGCCACTCTTGGCGGGGTCTGTGCTGCCAGGGTTTCCTCATCCATGTCTTCATCAATGTTATCCTCACCCTCTGGAAGCGGGACGGGGGATACAGGCACGGTTACCATCAGCACGAGGGCGGCAACAGCCAGGCAGCAAACTCGTACCCAAGTGCCTTCCACACGAGTCTGGCTGATTTTTGGTGCCAAGTTAAGTTAATGGTGAAACCGTTTCGTTCTACACCAACGTCTTCTGCTGTCACTTCAGAACTGTACCATTCAAAGCCATACTCGTAAAATAAGGTACAAATCTACACTTGCACACTTGTTACTTCTTCTGTTAAACCTTTGCCACATAAGCACAGTATGGATCTTCTCTGGCTGGTCAGAATACTGCCATTACAGTTTTACAGAATTTCAAAAGGTCTTGACATCATTAGGGATTCAAGCAGGACCCAAGTTTCCTGCTTCCTACAACCTGCACCTGAGGTTCCGGGCGACGCCCACAGGCAGGACTCACCGGACGCGGTTGAAGTGGACGCCTGGTCATCCTCGGGCTGCACGGTCTGGCGGAGCACGCGCTCCACCTCCACGGCATCCATCCACTGGCCCAGCTCATTCTTCAGCTCCGCCAGCCGCTGCTGCATGGCGATCTTCTCGCGTGCCAGGCGCTCCATCTCGTGCTCGTATTCCTTCTCCTTCCGCTTCAGCGTCTGCGATGGCGGGGGGGGGGCCTCAGCATTAACAGCACGCTCTCTCTAATGTCTTTTTACTCATCAGCTTCTTTAGAAAGGTCACACCGTCACGAAATTGACACAGAGTGGCAAACTCGCTCTCCAACGGGATCACAAAGAGCCCCGCCTTTGCCAAAGACATCCGTTACTTATTATTTTACACGTGAAAAAGACTAATTCGTCTTGCTCATTTCAAGTAAATGACTAGCTCTGATGCCACAGCAGAAACACAGTCTAAATCAAGCCAAGTGCACAATGAAGGGTTGAAATGCTTTCCCTAACAAGCAAGCGAGTGTGGGTGTTGGGTCAGACCTCCCTGCGGTGGTGCAGCTGCAGGATACGCAGTTTGGGCACAGCGCGGGGCCTCCACCACGTACGCTTAGGTGAGCTCTACCCACCCCTTTAAATAAATCAGTGCAGAAGAGCCTCTCACACACACACACAGACAAGTCAGAGTCATCATCTGGGCAGCAAGCCCTGAGTTAGACCACCCCTTCCTCTCTCTCTGTGTGTGTGTGTGCGTGCGTGCGCGAGGGTGAGTGAGAGAGGTTTAAAAAACAAATGTAGGGGAACATGCGTGCGTTTGGCAGATCTTTCTCAGTTGAGCTTTGTGCTGGTATGTGTACTTTAGTATGTGTGCGTCTGTCCCGTTTCACCACTCCCATAGATTTAAGTTCCATCCATTCTCACATGGGCCTCTACTGGCTCCTCCCCCCTTAACTGTTTGGACATTCAGCCTCTCTCTCTCTCTCTCTCTCACACACACACACACACACACACACACAAGCCCCACCCCTTTCTGGGAAGTCACATCACAGCAGACACCAAATAGAATGAAAACTCAGGGGAGGGCTGAGCACTGGAGAGGCAACACTCCATGGCCAATAAGAGTTGTGCAACAGCACACCCCCCCCCCCACTCTTTACGTTAGACACGCCCACATGGCTGCCACAGAGATATCCCTCCTACAGCCGGCCCCTTCCAGCTGTCACGCGGAGGTGGGGCACAGTCTGAGCACGCAAACATTTCTCTGACCCAGTTTCAATTCACATCAGCTGACACAGGAACACCAAACAGGCTTCGAGGACAAGTTGAGAACTTACAGAGTGCTGAAGTGGGATAAAGATTACACTCCACATGAACGAGAGAGAGAGAGAGAGAGGGTACAGGAAACACAGCAAGAGGTAAACAAGAGGAGGACATCACAAGGGGACATTTTTCCCATGGTCCACACCTCTAAAAGTTAAAGAGTCACTGGGCACGTCAGCCTGTTCCACAGGGCTCAGGAGGTTCTGTAGACAGGTGGGTCTGGTGGTCTCCACAGCACGCCCACAGCCAAACTGTACACCATCATCATCATGCAAACACGCACGCCAGCCCCGACCCGTACATCCCGCACATTCCCTCATTGCCTTCTGGGCCTCTGATTTGGGTTGCCCTGCTTGTTACAGGGCACGCACGCACATCCAACATAAATGTGATTTGTTTGGTTTTAAGTCCTCGTACATCTTGGTTCCAGCCCTCAATTTCTCTTGGGTAATAACAGCTCAACAAACCAACTGACCCACCATTTATCACGGCTAAAGTTTAGCATGGTTGTACGAAAGAAAAGTGCAGAAACCAAACGACATTAGTGGCACACGTCACAATGGTAACTAAGGAAACGGGTGTGATTTTGACATCAACACATGGTGTAAAATTTCCTGAGCCCACCATGCTCCTTAGGGTTCTCTCTGTGTGCAGGTAAAACACAGATAACCCATCTCTGAACAGAACTAATTTTTAAGGGGGGGGTACCTCATGTGTAGCACAAATATGAGTTGGGAGGGGGGAGGGCACAGTTGTCACAGCATGCGTTCTTGGCACCTGCTGACCTACTAACCCACACTACAGGTGTCCCGGCACCACCTCTGCTGACTGGTAATTAATGCAAAAGCAGGCATGGGAGAAACATGGGCCCTGCAGGGAGAGGGGCTGTTCCTCACCGCCCCGGCGATAAACGGTGACATACTGCTGCTCGGAGGTGGCACCCCAAGAGCTCCCCCCATCCCCACCATCAGCACTTCACCTGGTCAAAAATGTCGGCTTCTGTATTGTCAAATAAGGTGCTGGAGTCCCCGGGTGTTGTCAGGGCAACAGCTGAAAACCACTACAGTTTCCTTGGCAACAGAATTTACCATGGGCAGGCTGCACTGGTGCAAGAGTGCATTTCAAACATGGGACACGACAGGACTGGATCACGTTGTGCTTGCCCTGCCTCACCCCCCCACCGTGTTATTTATTCACATCACCGTGCCCCGCACGCTCTTTGTTGCAGTGTAAACACAATTGCCTGTCCACTTTCCTCGTCTCGTGTTCAAGTTCAGACGTGCCACACGCAGAGTGTGGGGGTTCAGGGAGGACTTCTGTCAGTGTGTGGAACGCTGCTCTCAGTCCATCACCCTGCTTCTACACAGGGCTCGGTACTGCGTCGCTTTTGTTTTCAAGCCAAAATCCCTTGACACTCCGGGGTAGAAACCCGAGACCTGGGTGCACAAAAGAAAACTCTCTGCAATGTTGCAGTAGTAGTAAAGGTCCTCAGCTGAAGAGAGTCAGCGGCTTTATACAACTGCAGTGTGATGTGTTAGTGGAGGTGCTCTGCCCTGGGTCCTTAAACACTGCTGGCCGGCTATAGGGCTCCTGAAACGCAACCTTCAACACCATACGGAAGCTTCTGTGGATGATGGCACCCAACCTATTGCTGTCAGGTTTCATGACAGCAGTCCCCCCCTCCCCCAGAAAACACAGTGGCAAAAGAGATGTCCCATTACTCCCCAAGACCTGTAGCACGGAGCCGAAGGCAGTCACACATTAAGCAGCCGTTCACATGGCAACGCTGACGACCGAACAGCCTTGCTCTCAGCACAAAGCGTACACGAAGCACATTACACGCGGCACCGTTCGGCTCTCTGCGTAAGACATCTGTATGACGGCCACTCGCTACGGAGGAGTAGAGGACAGGATTTCACCGTTTGCCTCTTCAAGGAACGACAGGCAACAGGTTAATATTGGTGACACAACGAAAAGTGCATAAAACAAAGCCGGCAGTGATCTGAACAACATGGCTGGATTAAGAGGCACGTGACGGTGCGGAGGGGGAAGGTTCCAGTAAGCTTCAGGCTGTTTCTCAATCGCTTGAGCACACCGTCTCCTCTTTCCTCAATTCCATATTTCTTCTGATCCCTCGCTCCCTGTAAGCCCCGCCCCTTGTTCTGTCTGAAAAGTGGAGTGGGGCTGCGTGACCGAGCGGGACAGAACGAGTGTGTTCTCAAAGGTAAACACGAGCCAGACGGCGCGATGCAAAACGAGAGTGCGACGCACATGGCCAGCCCCAAGGCGGGGGGTGGGGGTGGTACCGCAGAGCTGGCACGTTAGCTCTCTGAGTCAGCCCTGCAAATATACAGGCGTACCCAGCCCAGCATGACCGTGTTTGACATCACGTGTTTACCAACCCCCCCCCCCCCCCACACACACACACACACACACACACACAGCTGTAAGTGAAAACGCAGCTCTGATCACAAACACAAAACACAAGGCCTGATTGTGAAACCATGCGAGGTCCTCTCTCCAGTACACTGAATGTCCCACCTCCCCCCAGTATAAAACAGAAATACATTCAGACCTCTCGTGGAAGCTGGCCAAGGTTTCGCTGCACACCGAATTCTAAGTTCCAATCAGCTTCCTTCCTCTTTCTGGGAACACACACAGCAGCAGACTAGCGCTTTAGCTCCTTCTGCAGTCGCTCTCAGGGTCCCCACGTGTGGCAAAAAGCTCACGGCCCCAGGAACCTGCCCCCCCCCGCCCCAACGCCACACACAAGAGAAGGCGACAACGGTAAAGCAGGCATTTCCCACAGGCCTCACTGAAACACCAACCCAGGGGGCGTCCTGCCTTCACACACCTCTCCTTTCGTCCAGCGTTTGCTGCCCCTTTCAGCCCTGAGCACACGTTGCTCTTCTTCTCTTGGCTGATAAGTCAGGACATCTTTGTACATACTACCACACCTATACGGCCTTTCAAGCACCTTCTGTCATTCCATAAGCACGCACACACACTGATCAGATACCATTTAAAGTGGCCTGGGGGCTCAGTGGGTAGGGTGTCAGTCACCCTGTGTCCCTGAGCAAGACACTCTGCATTAGCTCTCTGGGAGCTGAAAAACAGCTGCCCACTGCTTCCCCACAGGGAGACAGGTTAAATGCAGAGATTGAATTTCCCCATTGTGGGACTAATAAGGGATTAGATTATTATAAAAGTAACACTCAACATTCATGGGCTACTTTGAGACAGAAAAGGCCTTTTCATTCCAGAGAAAAAATAAAAAGGGAGAGAAACAACTGAAGGCCTCAGGGACAGTGTCAGAAAAGTGAAGTGTGAGGGAGTGACGTGCCTCCAGCACAAAGCCTGATAAAGGTACCTTTCTACTCCCCTCTGAAAGGGAGAAAAGGGTGGGACCCAGTGCCTGTCCATCATTCTGTTTCTTACTCCCGATAGGCTAGGACTAGTGGAACTTCTCCTTTAACCAGTTTAACAGGGTTCAGGTGTCATGCGTGGGCTGTACACGACTACAAGCCCATTTCAACTCTGTGCATGTTTGTTTGCCCTGCAGCAACACGCACAGCTGCCAACATCACAAAATCAGTCAGGCCTCACTTTGTTGTCACAGCGACACAAGGCACTGGTGCTGGAGAGCCGCGCTTTCTCAGCAATCTGGCTTCCCCGAACAGACAGCGCTGTTGCTTTAAGAGCCAGCCCCTCCCCCTTCCATTGAGGCAGAGCTGAAGCAATCGTCTCCACGCTCCCGCAGGAAGTGGCGGGGGGCGGGGAGGCCGAGCCAGAGTGACGTCACGCTACTGCGGCCAGCCATGTGCTCAAAGCTCACGTGGACGAGGGCCAGACCGCGACAGACAGCGGCGCAAGCGAGGGGGGGGGGGTTTGGAAGAGGAAGGGCGGAGCATCGTGAGAGTTCACCCAGATTCCACAGAAACACTATTTCTACTGGGCTAGCACCTTGAGCGGCACAAGAACAGAGCCCTACGCATGCTGAGTGAAACAACGCCAAGAGGGAAAACCTGTTGACCTTCGAGATGCTCCGTCGGAGGCACGCAAAAAAAAACAACAACTGTTAAAGCAGCCGCTACACAGTGCCATGCTAACAAACAAACATTCCACTCTGTAAAACGTCCACGTCAGTGTGATTCGGCACTCATGTGACACGTGTACTGGAGACATCCTAAGTACTGACACCAACATGGTAAACATCACATAGCAGCTTAAAAAATAAAAAAAATTAATAAAAAATAAAAAAAAACACGCATGCGCACGCACACACACACACAGTAGCTGCCAAAAACCAGTAAATTTGCCAAATTTGCATAAAGTGCCTTGCACAGGGTGTACCGTCAAACACCGGCTGCGACAGCTGATGGTGTAGCGCTGCAGTGCTGCAAACTGACAGGGACGAACGTGCAGCATCAGAGGTGACAAACCCAGAACGCTGCCGCGCTAATGTCCCAGGTGACCCCTTACTGGAATTAACGCAACATCAGGCAATCCCGCCCCCCCACACCCAGGTTAAACCCTCTAAAGCTTCCTGGTCACATGATCAGCTGGAGCACAAGGGCAGGGCCTCATGTGACCAAACATGCACTTGAAAGGGGGAGGGGGGCACACGCTTTAATTTTAAGATTAGTCTGCTCACATTAATAAGCACAGATCGATAACCGCATTCTCGTCACACACACACACACACACACACACACACACACACACACACACACACACACACACACACACCTGTAAACGCAGTTTGGCACTTTATTTCCCCGCCCTGTGAAATCACTGACATGCTTTTACACTTTCTTAAAAACACAATATAAATAAACAAGGCTTTTGTTGCCACCAGTCCCAAAACACAAGGCTGCAGTGAGTCACTGTTAATGTCCCTCTCCTGTTGGTCACTGAACACACACAAACATTCTGGAAAGCGCTGCACTCTGCAACAATACAACCATTTTCACAGCAATTTCAGCAGAACACACACACACACACACACACACACACACACACACCATGTTTGTTCAGGTTCCCAGGCTCATGAACAGGGCACTAGGACAGGCACGTTTCCCAGCGGCACGCGTACTGAACACGCACAGCGTTCAGGTGCTGCAGAGACGCATGGCAGGACCGGGTCAGTCTGCTGGCTGCACACGGTACACTAACCCCATAACGCTTAATCACCATGGAAATGTGTGTGCGTGTGCACATAGGTGACACCTACCTACTTACTCACATACACCCATCCTGCCCTACCTTTCCACACGTCTCCATACTCAACAAGATAAATTTAAGGGATAAAGTCCTCAATATACGACTCGAACTAATCAAAGCATGATGTTTTTAAAATATCAGCATTTAAGGCACTTAACGTATGCAGACAACTATGTTATATGAAATAACCCAGTGATACTGGATCACCACGTTTATAAAAAAATTAACACAGAGTTCTAGTTTATTCCTAAATTTATACAGACAAGTCTGCTAATAACTGGATACAGAGGCTAAATTAACTTCTCATTCTTAACATGCCTTAAGCATTTGCCTGTCAGGTTTTCATCATTTCACATGTAAACTGCCTGCAAACATACAGTGACGGGAAGGGGGGAGGGGGTTGCTCACACACACACACACACACACACACACACGAAGAAACTGATCCTGGAATTCACTGCTGAATGGCCATGGACCTTTCTGGAACATTTGTACTTTTTAAAATGTGTCCTAAAAAACGAGTTCTTATTTCCAGTTCCAGGAACCAGAGAGGCTCAGAATGAACTGCATCACCTCTCCTGTTTGGTGTGTCGTACACAAGTGCTCCTAGAATTCCTGAGGCCGCAAAAAGGACGCTTCGCGATGTTTACAGAGCAAAAAGGAGCGTTTGTCATGGTGAGCAGACGCTAATCACAGGGGGAGGGAGGGAGAGAGGGAGAGAGAGACGGAGAGGGAGAGAGAGAGAACCCCGCTGGTATACCTGAGAAACCAAGAGTGGGGGTGCTACCCAAGAGTAAACACAGGACACGTTACCTGTATGTAACGCAGAGCACTTCTCAGAACACTGAGGTTGGACGTCTTCTTCTCATCCATACTAGGGATGTTCTTTTTCAGGGTCTCAAAGCACTCCTTCAGGTGTGCCCGCCTGGGGGGTGGGGGGAGACACAGATGAGGGACATGAACAGTCAGTCAGCACCACAGATCTCAACCCTGGGGGTGATTAGACATCGCTGAGTCCAGACAGTGGGGATAAAGGGTTCCAGCTGGACTAAATGTCTCAATGCGAGCAGAGCCCATGATGCTGACACGCAGACAGACACCCCCTCTATCTCACACAGCCCTGCCGCCGCTCGCTCCCGAAATTTCGAGTCGTGCCCAGACTCAGACAGCAGACCTGAGAGCAGAGAGGTCCACCCACCTGTTCTTCTCCAGCTTGTTATGCACCTCCCTGGTCCCAGCCCTGCAGGCAGAGATCACAGCAAACGCCATCAGGGCGTTACAGACACCGCAAATGAGCCAATCGTCACTAGCCGAGCTTCTCACAGCGGAGGAGGGTGTAGCGAGGCCCACTAGGCCTCGGCAATGTGCTCATCTCCACCCCTCAGCCCCAGCCCGACTGCTGGACACAAATGTCAGATTTAAAGAGATCCCAGAGGCTAGCTTCACATACCCGCCCGGTCTCCTCTTTCCATCCAACTGGCGCGAGTCCTCCATCGAGTTGGGACGTGGTGGCGCACAGGGCTGGACCGCAGGGGGCCCTGGCTGGGGGAGCAGGGCATGCTGGGACGCCGTGATGATGGAGCCTGGGTACTGCTGGGCTGCTGGAGGTGGAGGTGGGACCGGCTGTTGCTGCTGTAGCTTGGGAACCCCTCCTTGGGGCGGAGACGAGGGCTCAGTCTTCACCTGCGAGGATACGAGGAGCCGCGGCTGAAGCAGGGGCTGCTGCGCCGGCGGGGAATGGGGCTCCTTCCTAGGTGGGCTGGGCCGGGCCACAGAAGGCGGGGACAAGGCAGCGGCGGGGAGCGGGGGCGTGGCCATGGGCGACACGCCAGCCGACAGCACGGGGATGGGGATGACGGCGATGGGCTGCGGAGGGGCGAGAGGCGGAGGAGGAACAGGGATGCGGCGGTCCTCCTGGCATGACTCTGCTCCCCAGGACACGTGGTTATTTCGCACAGGTTGCGTGACAGTTACGACTTCAGGCTGCTTCTGCTCGGCCTCCTGACTGAGACGCAACCTCTCCTTCAGGTCGTTCTCTTCTGCAGGAATTAAAAACGAAAAGCGTCACATAGCCGTGCAATAAAAAGAGTGGCTAACATCGATTAATTTAAATTTTATTATTAAATTAAAATTATAGAACGATGCATAAAAATGAAAATCGAGATTTACTTCAACTTGGGTGACCTGGGTAAATTTCAGACATGCTCGTGGTCATAACACTCTGGCGCTCGAAAGCAATCGCTATAGTACGATGGCAGCACATGAAGCCAGTTCTTTAACCGGCACTAATTCAGAAGCAGTTTGTTTACCGACATCAAACAGACCACTGTCCATTGTGAAGTCTGTGGCAGCAAAAAACAGCAGCATGACAGGTTTGTTACAATACGTCAGAACGAGGCACACGGCTGAGCGGGAGAAGTGTGCAATTCTGCGACATGCACAAGCTAATGGCGACCAGCAAACATCTGCTGACACCCAGGTATCAACAGCAGCATCATTATCCCGTTACATACCATTTAATAAAAAGGGGCTACGGCAGAGAAAAATTACAGATGTTTCATATCTGACATGAAACAAACTACCGAACTAAAAGTATCTGTGAGCGACTTTAAAATATGTACATTGTTTCTACTAACAAACTAATTTGTGACCAAAAAACAATCATAAATCATCTGTAAGTGTGAGGGGAAAAATTATGGTGATTTTTAGGCCATATCGCACAGCCTTACTGTCACACAGTTCTTAAAATTACGATCTGACACTTCAACACAAAGTGTTTGTGAAGATGTTGTTTTGACCAGCAGTGTCTGAACAGGTACCAGGGAAAGTGGAGCACACTTATCTCCCAGGCAGAGGAAGCGTTCTCTCCACTGCACAGACAGAGCTGCTCCCTGACCTTTGTCCCTTGCTACGGCAACATGAAACATCAGTGAAAACAGGATGGGATGGTAAAGCACTCCTCCAAAAACACCAAGAACGCCAATAAGCATTTGTCAAAACTAGGACACAAAATCTAAGCTACCACAAACAGTCCAGAAAACTGTTTATCAAAAATTACTCAATTTGAGGAACGGCCCTCTTTTCGTGCTTCCACGGTGTATGAAAAGGTCCCAATCAGAGCACAACAGAGCAGCTGGTTCAAGCCCCAACATCTCTGCTGAAACAATTTACAGCTCACACGTCAAACACCCCCACCCCAAGTAACTGCATTAACAACAGGGACTGTGTTTATAGCACGTCTGAAATAGCTTGCCCTTGTATAGTTCTCCCTCTCATCCCTGCAAAACTAACTGTAACCAAGCGAAAACAACAGAAGGAGAAACCAAGCTGCGATGTCAGGGACAACCAACGAGCGCACGGAGGAGAACACAAAGTAGATGATGAAAAGGTTTCCACTCCTTTATCGCTGCACAAATGCCACAGAGCTTCTACCCATAATGCAATTATACAACGACGTGCGCATTTTCCTTAACCATAGGGACAAAATGAAAACAACGTTTGGAAACCCAAGAATACCAGCCCACTGGCTCCCGGGTGAAAAGCGGGTATTCTAGAAAAGGAGTGGCAAAGGGCAGCACGAAGGCGTGGCTTAAGTGCTTGTTTCTTCTCGCCGGGCAGCCGCAGAACATGGCAGCTCCACCCCAGCCTATGCATGCAAGTTCTTGAGGTTTTCAACAGGTATCAAGGAAAGAGAAGATAAACCTGCCACTCACTGTAGCCTATTAACAACACAGATCACAACCAGGAGTCTCAGAATGTGCAGATCAGTGGCCACACGTACAAACAAATAAAAACCAGTCACAATCATCATTGGTCACTGGCCAAATCGCTAATCAACTTAAACGTGCTGTGAAAGAAGCACACTGCCCCACTCACAGACAGCAGACGCGGCAGGACGCACAAGCGGGAGCAGCTCAACAGCACGATTAGAGCTGAAGGAAGCTACCAGCACAGGTGCTTCACACACAAGTCCTGGCCGCACACGGGAACCTAAAAAGGACAGAGACCAGCAGAACTCAAGGTGCATGGATAGGGACCCTGCTATTGCTGCTTAAAAAGAGGTCTGTACAACACACTGCACCAGGTGGGGTTCAAACTAACATGACCAACACCTCATGTCTTACCAGGTAGGATTAGTCCACTAAACCAAACAGCCAGACCTCTGGGTTAAACACCCATGCATAGGTACGTGCTGACCTGCCAACGTGGCATTGTGACAAAAACGTCCTGTAGTCGTGAATCATGGACCGGCCTTCTGCTAAGACAGAGCAGGCAGCTGGCTCTCCATGTGGTGGTGGGGGAGGGATTCGAGGCCAATGTCTACAAGAAGACAATAAGGCCTACCCATGTTGTGCTTACATTTTGTAGTCTCAACTGCAAGGCCAGTGCCTGGGCGCACCAGACCTCAGAGCAGCAGCGGGCATTTGTGTTGCCTTCAACGGGGACTGGGCTTGGGGGTCTACAGGAGGGGCCACCACGTTGTGCACACTCCGGGGGGGCAGCTGTGCACATACACTGCCAGCTGCCAAGGAGAGAAGAACGTCCCACCAAGAGCAGTTTTTTCCACTCAAATTTCTGCACACAACATCGGAAAGCAAGTATCACATCGAAAACATCAGAGAATTCCTGACTGAAGAGGACAATATCCAAGGACATATAGACCTCAGAAGATCATCTTAATGATATAATTCACAAGGCTCCAGAATAAACATTGCCCTTTTGAGTCTGACCACTATAGTTACCAAAGGCAGCAGGGATGCAAAGAAAACGTGCTCAGTACATGGATCTCTCCAAGAAAGGTAACCACAGGATCCAGGAAACTGCCGATCCCACAGAAACGTCCCTCCCAGAAAGACCCAGAGGAAGCTGCAGCAGAGGCTGTGTGTGCTGGGGGAAGGGGAACCTGGTTTCCATAGTAACTGGTATGCTACCACTGCCAGCAGGAACAAGGGAGTGTCACCCCCCCACAGGTTACTTCCCTGGTCCACAATTATTACTGTGAAAACACTTATGTGCCATGGGATGAGTCTCCCTCTCTCACTAACACACAAACACACACAGTTGCGCACGCACAATTTTTTTTCCCTCCCAACATCTCGGCCTTTCAAACTTAACAGCCAACAGTTGCAGAAGGCAACTGACCAAGGGTCAATGAACTCAGGGAGCACCAAAAAACCACTTGCAGTGTCAATGTGGATGACGGAAAGGAAGAACAGGAACACAGCTGATCTCTGCAATTCACGAGATAACGCCATGTCGTTAAAACAAGAGAAACGGGAGCAGAGGGTCAGGTATGAGGAAGAGAAGGCTGCGAAATGTTTAAGTGAACAAAGTGCGTAAGACCATTGAAAGAAACTAACTGGCTTCAACAAGACATCTGGGGAGTGGGAAATAATTTGATTAATTCATTAAAGTACATATGAAGTGCACTATAATGTGCCTGATACCATGCCGATTTCTTCAGACCGTTTGTGATCCTATGTTATGCATAGTCTATGACGTTAAATGCTTCAGAACTGCCACGAGGACAAGGGTGATATACTGATGTTTAATTAAGCTCTTTCATCAAAATTAAATTAGGGTTATTCATATAAAATTTCAAAAGTCAAACACTTCGTAAAGTTGGCAAAACCTTCTACAAGTATCAGGGCATAAGCACGTCACTTACTGTAAAACGTAACGGACTCTGACTGCCCTCTCTGTAGTGACACTGATCAGTAGTAAAGTCTACACTTTGCCAAGGTCATTAAAGACTTTGCCAAGGTCATTCCCGGCACAGTGCAGTCAAGCGGTGTTTTGTGCAGGTCAAAGGGCACAAACACGCACATCTGCTGTGTGCTCATACACACCCTTACACGGACGTGTGCTGCACTTCTTCTTCTGGAACGTACTCCTGGGTGACATTTAACTATTGGGAATTATCCTGCCACTGGGTGTACTGAACCAACCTTGTGAAAAGCATGACGTAATACTGCCAACAGTAACCAGCATCCTCACCTGCCCTGGGCTGCTGCAAACACCCGCTCTAAAAGGTACCAACGCATCTGAACACTATGCATGCACAACTGTACACCTGTTCAGAGAACTGCCTCTCTTACCCAGATGCAAGACGAGTCAAACGTGAGCATTTTCCTTTACCCAACTCCGTCATTTAATTAATTAAAAAGCGGATATGGAGGGAGACCCTGTTCAGGACAGCCAGTTATCTTTCAAAAACCAGTCCCTTGCGTAAAGCAAGACTAAACAATTAGCTCCCCCACTCACGCAAAGTATTTACGACGTGTGGCCCTGAAACAGCCCCTCCACGTTAGCGAGACAATAACGTGACCTCCTTGTCCAAAAAGGTTATTTGGGCGCGGTCTAGCACCTCCCTGAGTAAAACGAGCTCTTTAAACGTTAAACTGCCAAAAAAAAAAAAACGCGTAAAGTTCACAACCTGCATGCAGGGCGACCGTCGGGTGAATAAATGTTTCATAATTGCCTTTAAACGTGGTCCGCAAGAACAGAAGCCCCGTTGCTACGCGAGAAACGGAGAGTTATATAACTTGTGCATTCCTTTGACGGAGGAGCCGCGGAGATGCTGCCCTACTTTCCGCCATGCTGCGACCCGCGCCAGTGAGCACGCGAGCGGGGGGGCGGGGGCTCCTAGTCTGGCAGGAGCGCCTGGCGTGCACGTGGTCGAGAGTGAGCGCTTCACGCACGCGGTTTCGAACAGGGGGCGTGTCTTACACCGACACGTCATCGGCGCACTCACGAAGAGAGGAAAAAAAAAACCCCGTTTAGAAACGTGAACATTAGCGCGCGCCGATAACGCGCTGCGCCCCGGCGATGAAATTACGATTTTTATTTTGATACCGCTTCAGCGTTGAAATGCACTACCGATCAGATATGCAGATGCGAACCGAAAAAACACACACAAATAGTTACTACTCCGAAAGGGAAGTAGGCTGACACCCTGCGTCATATGATACCCGGCTATGTCAGGTCATTATGTAAAAAAAAGGGCTGGCACGACGTTCTTGTTTTGCCACCGCCCTGTAAAGCGAATGTTAGTTTTTAAATCCTGAAAACAGACCATAAACAGAAAGACGTCGTGTCGACTTACATATGCAACGCGCTATTTTTACTTCGCGTAACGTTTCGCTCACTTCAGCTCATCTCTTGGTTAGGTTTACTACGCACTTGCAAATCCAACGCGACAGTAACGGGGAAACGTACTGCAACCCTGTACATGCTTAGTTTTGTCATTTTCAATAGAGGAATGCCACGGAGGACTTGCAAGAATCAGATAATTTAAGCACGTAATTACCCACAACAATGTAACCGATTCTTAAAAAATCTGTAACAATTTATATTTACTAACTATTCAAACTGGGCGACAAACTGAAAGTGTACGTGCACAGTGGAATGGTATGCATTCACCCAGAAAACTTATCACGTGCATTCATAGACTAATAAATGTACAAAAAAAATTTCAATTAATTCACACATTTTAAATACCACTATAAGCATTTCTACTGTTTAAAGCAGAACATTTCCAGTCGATCTAGTGTGACTGTAATCCAAAGCATGGCATTTTTCGTGAGAAAACCATCGTAAGCAAGTTACACTGCAGCATTCTGCCTGACACTGATTCCCACATTTCGCCAACCCGGGTCCACGTCCCCTCCTTACCACGTGTTTTCTGTTGTTGCTGGGATTGCCATTCCAGAAACTTAGCGGCTTCTAAAAGCGTATCAATGCTCATCTTTTTAAACCGCTGATACACGCTGCAGTCTGAAGTAAATAACTCAGTTATTTACGGAGATCGCTCTGTCAGTCCGCTTCTCGCAACGTGCTAGTTTCCTGTCACAAAGGGTGGAAACGTAATTGAATCCCCTCGTAAGACGTCGTCCAAACACGTAGAGGGGTTGCAACAAGATGGCGATGCAAATGACAGAAAACACAACAAGGGAAAAGCGGATGGTTTAACGCCGCCCCGACATGGCAGTCCCCGCCCACGGGCCAGAACAGGACTCAAAACACGGACAGAAATCCGGGCGACACGCAGGAATCGCGCCTGCAAACCATTCTGGCAAAATTAGCCCATTTGTTAAACCGGTCAAATAAAATGCATATTAAAGCGTGTATATGATCCAAATAGAGTTGGTAGAATTGCGTCATGTTTCATTTTTGAAGAAATGTGCAATTTCAATAAGTATGATGTAATTCTGTTAAACACTTATACGCCCTTATATGACTTGTATATAACGCTGTTGGAATACAAATAAAAAACGTGTTGACGCGTGTTCAGTGAAATGCACGCAAGCCTTTAACTGATCGGCAATGGCCAGCACAGTGGAATCACTATTCCAGCACATGTGCCATGTTTTGGCGGCAATCCTGCCCTGCAGCAAACGTGCGTTCGGGTAGAATATACTGATCGTCCGCAGCCAATAGGACTGCAGAACAACAAGGCATGGTGCCTGCACACATGGGCTCCAGCCAGTGTGGCTTATTTGCATAGGGAGGCCGGCCTGCTGTCTCGGCGCTCTGCAATTCACCATAAAAAGCTGGGGAGGTGGCAACGCCCCTCCCGGTGGCGATTTTACCGCTACGTAAAGGATAAATGTAGTTAAACTCTACCTTAAACATTGGTACTTTTTTAATCAGCCACAACATGACTACGTTTCGAGAAAAGCCCAAATGGTATTAGAGGCGCAACTGATTCGTGTGAACAGCTTTGCAGTTTTAAGGTTGTTAAAGTCCGCTTCTTGGGCCGGCTGGGGCGCGGCGCGGCGCGGCGCGGCGCGGCGCGGGAGCGGGTGAAAAGAGCTTGCCTGCCATAAATCCGAAGCAGCGTGGTGCTGGGCGGAGCCCGTGTGGGGACACGCGTGACGCTGGTTTAAAGGGAACGCTGCGACGCGCGGCCCCGCTCTAAGGAAGGTTTCGCAATTTTTTTTCCTGGTTGCATTCGAGAAATGGTTCTTAAAAAGAAATAGCCCCCAGTTGTCAGATCACGGCCCATTTTGAGAAAATAAATTAAAATTCCAGAACACGTTAAATTGAAACATTCTCTTTTTAGCTTTTATGCCGTTATTTCGAGTATTCGACGCTATGCCAGGTCATCGCGCGTTGTTCTGTCCAAGATTATTAGCAGAGGGAAACAGTTTTGTTGCTGCCCAACTTGCACTTTCTTGAATAACATCTTCATACATATGAATATTCTATGGTCTAAAGAAAATAAAGTATTTTGGAAAAGAGTCTCACGTGCCCAAATAATAGTGCAATTCCATCACATTTGCAGTTGCTTTCCCGTCTCATCGTTCATTTTGAATTCCTTCAAACAATTACTTGTTCTAATAATAACTACCAGATATCGTGCATACAACTTAGTGTTAGCGGGAAGAGTGGAAACTGATTTTTAGAATAAAGTGTATGTCTAAAATGTACACATGGCAGTTTCGTTATTGTTCAGATGTTATAAAACTGGGACGTAACTCCGCGGGATGATGCGTACCGCTCCGTTTTGGATCTAACACGAGGAAAGTTAAGCTTTGATCGGAGCCTTTAAGTGAAAATTCTGCAGAGGCATACAGCCGCGTGTCGTGACATTTCTATTGGCTGTATTACCCGATGCATCATATGTCAGTCGCCTTGGAAACACGAAATATAGTTTCATCACGGGGTAGAAGTGAGAATATATGCGCACATTAGGGTGAAACTGAAGGCATTTCTTCACAGACAGCTCGCGCAATCGCCTGCCTGGCAACAAGAGGCTGATAGGACGTACGCTAAGGAATACCCCGCACGTGGCCACTGATTCATGCAGGCTCCGCCCCTCTGTATTTCCCTTTGAAATGTTGCACTCATCATCCGCATTAGCGCGTCTAAAAATAAATGACATTTTTTTGAACGGGTAGAAGGTTCTTTCTAAGCAGTCAGCTTAATGGTCCTAAACATTCCTCCACGTTAGTCCCTAAACATGGTCATGACCTCTACCTTTTCCGCTTCTTTCCCGGTCTTTTATGCCATTGAATGGAGGTCTACTTGTCTGCTTAAGCGGATCAGCTGACTACTGCGGGGCCATAAACCACCACCACCACCACCACCCTGGTTCGCTGTTAGTCAGCAAGGTCAGTCCAGCGTTGGTATGGGGTTGGGTGGATCATCGATTCCTTGTTTACGGATCAGATGACATCTGCAGGGTACAAGCTTAGAGGAACACCAAGCAGTCTACGTGATTGTAGATCTTTTCCTAGTCGCGCTGAGTTTAAATTACTGTTACGCTTATAGTGGTTAAAAGTGACGTGGCGGATTTAGTGCGGTTGGACGAAGGTTAAACGGTTATTAATGCATTTTAAGCATGACCGTTTCCACACATCCTGTAATATTTCAGTTCCGTAAACTATGGATGAAGTCAAGAAACCAGGTATCAACAATCTGCCCGACTTGCCCCCACAATCACGTGACGTAGACTCGACGATTACGAGGACAAAGTCCTAATGTGGCATAGGGAAGGCCGAGGGGGGAGGACCTTGGCACGTGACTGGTAGCACGGAGACGAATGTCACCCTCTGTTCGCTCCAGCTGGCCAGTTAAGAGTTGTTCCTGTTTTTAGTCTCTGGCCAGCATACTTATCAGATCCATGCTTCCTGCTACAGAGGGTCCTCTGCAATCTAAGGTCAGCTGAAAATGAGCACACATTACTTGGAAAGGAATACAACTCTGAGTGGAGTGTCGCTTCAGTATGTACTGCAGGAAAAAAACTCAGGTTGGTGATAAACTGAAACAGCGATTCTTCAAGACCAAGCGATAGAATTTTAGTATAACAACAATAAATCATTATTTCACTTATTTCATTGGAAAGTGAGTCTAAAAAAAGCAAATAGTTCCATCTAGTGGGCAAATGAAGTAACAACAATCATTCACAATAAATGTTTCGAAATGCACCTCATTCACCTTAAGAACAGGCACTTAAGTTACATTACTTAAAATATTATGCAAATAGTTATATTTTTATTGAGAGATTGAAAAAAGATTTTAAAAACAACCTGTAACCACAATGAAAATAATATAGGAGTAAACACAGACACACACAATCACACATGGTTTAAATGTTTACATACTAAGTCCTAACGTTTCTACACGCAGTTCACATTCCACATAGAAAACAAAGAAAATAGGGTTCCAGTAAATTATGCTTATGAATGTCATTTACACAAAATAATAATTAGGTTAATATACTGTGCCGCCTCTCCCGCCGTTTATTAGAATGCAAAAAAACCTTTTCCATATAAGAAAGGTTAGCTATAGAGTAAATCAATAATAAACATAGAAACATATTTCCGTAGCTTTTTGACATACAGCAGTGTTACAATAAGTTACGTTTCTGGCTGCTCATTTCAAAAGAATCAAGTTACATTTATTTATACATTTACATTTAAAGTATAAATAGTCGTGGTTACATTAAGTTCCGTATTTTCAGGTTTATAAGGTGAACCAGAAGTGACGTAATATAGAACAAGGTAAACGCTAACATGCGTCCTTGTCTTTCATACAATCTCTGAATGCTGCCTGATTTCTTTTGACTCGATGTCTTGTCACTTAATTCGGTTTTCCCCAGTTCGGATGTATTTACACCTTAGGATCCAGTTTAACGGTCCCAGCTGACCACAAAGTCCTGCAAATTTGTCGACTCTAATGTGGTTCGTCCTCCAACAGAAGGAGTCCTGTGCAGTTGCCCGTCACCTGGACGATCGATTATGTCGGACTGAAGATCAAAAACCTATCAGTAATTATGATAAACAAGCTTATTTTCACCAAATGGATGTGCACCCCTTCAGGCCCAACATGTACGTGCAAAGCCTGATTCTGACCGTTTTTGATGCTATGATCTCCCTGGAAAATGTACACGAGAAAACAAGTTTCACCTTGACAAGCTCACTTACTCACTATACCATTTTATCCAATTCAGGAACGCAGGGAGCCTGGAGCACATCCCAGGAAGAACAGGGCACCCTGGGCATGGTGCCAGTCTACCGCAGGGCACACGCAAACACACAAATGGCAATCAACCTAACCCACATCTATTTGGAGCATTGGAGGAAACCAGACAACCTGGAGAAAACCCACCAAGCACAGGGAGAACATGCAAACAGCACAGATACAGACCTGACGTGAGAAGCAAGCCCAGGGCCCGCAGGTGTGAGCTCTAACCGCTATGCCACCATGCCCCCTGCTGATTGACAGTTGAAAGTAGTATCTGTTTTATTGTTGGTAGTGGCACTAGGAATTATGTTCAATAAATAAAATATGTTATGGCAGTTTTCGGTTTAATCATTATAAGTTGGTAAAATTAGAATTTGTTGTCGATGTTCTGTTTGTTAATTAATTCAGTTATGGAACACGTCCTGTCATGTGATCTCTTACCTATACATACCTGTAGTTAGGCACCAGGATGCTGCAATGCAAGGCTGGTTTGGAAAATGTTGGCACTTTGACCTGCAAGTGTGTGAGGTTTGGAGACTTTTCTCCAAATAGTTCCCCGTAGTGAGTTCCATGTTAATTTAAAATATTCAGCTGTATAAACAATCACATTTTAAGTACATATACATTTTACTAACTAGGGAAATAAAACAGTATTTTAGGTAAGTGTGTCATTAGCATGAGTGCTCGCGTACATTCAATCTGTAGAGATCTGGTCAGTCAGTGTGCACTATGGACTTTGTGCACTTTGTGAACACAACCACTAGGAGGCAGCAAACAGCCCGGCTTTCATTATCGTCCTGTTTTCAGTATCGGGTCTTAAAAAAATCCTTGTGACCGAGCCTGTAAAACAGTTCAGCATTAAGGCAAAAGCATGCCCAAGTTATTTAAGAAGAAGATGCAGGACAGCAGCTAGGCATGATGTGAGGTGGAGTGGTGGGCAAGATAAACAACAGCTGCTGAATTATGGAGGAGCCCAATCCTGAACATGTTTTGATCAATTCAGCATTCAAGGCCCCAGATTTTTACAGTCTTTCATTAGATCTGGGTTTCCATTAGCAAGAGTGGAAAGGTCTCATATAAAACAGATCAGAAACAGATAAAAAATAAAGTTTTCATTTTGAGATCTGATTCTGCAACTTCAGAATAACTCACCGTACTACTCAGCTCTGAACCCAGTTCTATGGGTGTGAAGCCCAGTGTCCCTTACTTGTGTTATGTAGTAATTTTGACAATGCTGTAAAAAAGAGAGGACAGGTCAGGGAACGTTGACATGCCGAACGACAGAGCTGGGATCTGAAATCTTTGCTATTGTATAGCCTCCATGTCAATTCTCATCACAGCTGAGTCACCAGCTTTGCACCTACAGTAAGAAAGGCGAGAGAGTGAGAGATAGAGGTGCTGTGTCATATTAAATACCACCACAAGTGGGCGCTCATTCCCTGCTTTTTTAATGTTATGTCACTACAGCGACTCTTAATTTCTTGCCAACTATGACTATCATACGTGAGCACGTTGTTTTTGTAACTCTCTCGACCCCCAGACCTGAATGGAGCAGCAAAGGGTGTTTTATTAGCCGTACATCGTTATCCTCCTTATTGTGAAATGACACCCATTAACACTCATTGATTTATAGTCTCTGCACCTTAACAAGGTTACGGACAGTCAACACTTACAGACACGCTTAACTGTTGCGGCTATTCCTAGGAGGTCAGCGTGACCCACAGTATGGCCTATCACGGCGTGTGCATACCCCAGCTAACCACTGGCCTCAAGGGCCCATTTCTGCCAATGAGCATGTCTGTTCCAGACTAGGGGTCACCCAGCCTTGGCCTGTGGCAGAGGTCAGCATGTAAAACAGACTGGATGGTCACACCGCTGCTGTAAACGTTCACCTCCCTCCCCCACCCCTCTCGGCAGTTTTTGGCCTGGTCTGCTGTACTGGGCTGCACAGGATCTCGATCCTTTGTGTTTCATTCTGTTCACTGCCTATCCCCATGCAGCCTGCGGCTCGAAGGAGAGAATTACAAAAAAAAATCAATAAAATCTATCCTGGCAGACTGTTTGTGTGTGGATTGTTCTCACACACACACACACACACGCACACATACACACACACCCTCTTCAATAGCCCCATTAGCATTCCCACTTTCTGCCACTCTTGTAACACACCAGTCAGCCAGCAGGTGGCACAGTGGTTAATGAACTAGACCAAGAGGTGCAGACCCAAAGTAACCTCTAGGGAAAGGGTACGTTAAACTGTTCAGTAAAGGCTACAGGGTGTGGGCTCTGTTCACTAACTCCTACAGGGTGTGGGCTCTGTTCACTAACTCCTACAGAGTGTAGGCTGTGTTCACTAACTCCTACAGGGTGTAGGCTTTGTTCACTAACTCCTACAGGGTGTGGGCTCTGTTCACTAACTCCTACAGGGTGTGGGCTCTGTTCACTAACTCCTAC
>JABJVR010000104.1:250749-261985 GCA_025773905.1 Chitala chitala | reverse complement strand
ACAGCGGTGCTGTGTGTGGAGCACTGCTCAGCTGCAGAAACACGGCGACGGAGAACACTGCACTCAGCCTGAACACATCAGAGCTCTGCTGCATCCGTGCAACACATCCACGTCTCAGCACAAAGGATGGCGTGGAACTAACAAAGCAGCACTCGTGAGGTAACTTCAGCGTCACCGAGGCCTGACTCACCTCTGACCCCGTCGCCTCCATGATGGTGGAGTGGGCGCTCTCAGGGGCCCAGGAGATGCACTCCACCACGTGCTCGTGTTCCCGTAGCTCCGCCTTGCACTCCTTGGTGGCGGTGACCCACACGCGCACCGTCTGGTCGTTGGAGCTGCTGGCGAGGAGGGAGCCGTCCTGGTTGGGCCTCACCATGCGCACCCACTCTCTGTGGCCCGCAAACGTCTTCACGCAGTAACTGGACAATAGAAAACAGCAACGACGGTGGTGAATCCAGCCCACGTGTTCTGTTCATTAAAGCTGAAGTGGCAGAAATGCCCCCCAGTAGAGTGCAGAGAAAAGGACCCATTTACTGTCTACTGAAGTTCAAGCCTTGAGTGAGAATAAGCAGTGAGGCTGCACAGAGAGCTGATCATGTGGAACTGCCTGGGGACACCAGCTCTGACTTGGAGCACACCCAACACTGGGAGCTGTCAGTGAGGTACAGTCAGGCGGGACAAGGTCTGCCCTGCTGGGAATGACACAGGTAGGCACAGACGAACAGCTTACCCAGTTGCCACCTCCCACATCTTAATGGTTTTATCCCTTGAAGCAGACACAATGTGGTCTCCATTTGGCATAATGGCTACAGATGAAACGTTGTGGTCATGTCCTGGTGAAGCCAAAATAAACACAGCAAACTGAGGTAACTGCTCACCAGAGAAACGGTGGTTTCTTAAAGCACTCTCTGAAATTAAGATGCACGACAGTCAAAACTTGCACACTTTGAAATAACACTTTCAAACGTGGGAAAATAAAATGCTGTCTGTCAGTCTGAACATGACGACAGTTGTCAAACATGCTAACAAGCAGTTACACTGATCTGGAATCACATTCCAGTCTGGATCCATATTGGTTGAGGGGGGGGAGCAAATCACATTTTGACTGAAGATCCTCTGCACCTACCCCATCTGCCTTTTAACCAAAGAGCCACTTGATGAATGGTTAAGACCACAAAAGTGATTTAAATAAATTAGGCAATTAAATAAATGAGGGCCTCATTTGTCACGGGTGGTTTTGTTCTTTAAAAAGAAAAAAAAAAAAAGAAAAAGCTAATTACACAGACTGCCATCTTTAAGCAGCTAAACAGCTGATGAAATGGTAAATAGCCCAGAAAGGAAGCAGGCTTAAACACGAGATGAACCATACAGAGCGTTATCTTGTCTTGGGGAGGGATAATTAAACCAGCATCCAAATCTCATAATCCTCAGCCAAACGAGGCAGTCTGCAGAGGGAGTGTGTGACGACTCCTGGCGGAATACAAAACGCACAGAGTGGAATTCTGCAGGGTGAATTTTGGGGGGGGGGGGGCGGCAATAGAAAATCCCACACCCCCACCTGCTTTAGAGCCAAACACAGCTCCACTCCATGGGAGGCAACACACAGCAAACAGGATTAGAAAATTCCCCTGTGTGTATGTGCATTTTGTATTGTGTGTTTGTCACAGGTATTGTGAAAGGTGATTTCAGTTTCATTTCAGCTATGAAACACTGGCACAAAAATGTTTACATGAATTTCTTCGATGACCACATCCGTGTGTGGGTCTCTCGCTGGCGTTAGTTAAGTGCTACCAGACGCCCAGCTAAACGGTGCCTGAGATAGGACAACACAAACATGTACTCCTACAGCCCTGGAGCCATGTGATTAACGCTGGCCATCTCTGCAGCTATTAGGATTTAAGAGGACATGGCTGTAAAACTGACACGCTACATACCAGTTGTACGTCATGGTTTTTAAAATAAAAAATTTAAAAACCGTTTTAAAAGCCAACATGAATGAATTGCCTGGCAATAATTCCGTGTTTAATATAACAATAAATTCATAAGGTCTGAAGGGAGGGTTGGGCTTGTAGAGACACTTCTCAGACTGACATGTCTGCGTGTGAAGAGGCGTACTCTAGGCCTGTTTGCTCCAAATCCGGGAGCAGACTGTACGGCCTCACTGGATTCGCACCATTATCTGACGTGCTAATGATCAGCATCTGCAGCACCTGCTGCCTTAGCCACCTTTAGTGAAATTCCCCTTCTGTCTGTAACAAGCTTAGACAGCCGCCCCCAACCACCACACCTTTCTCTGGATACACACACCCCAGCGCCCCCCCCAGTCCTCACCATGCATGGTGCGGATGCACTCAAAGCCCTGGAAGTCCCACAGCTTGATGGTCATGTCGGCAGAGCAGGAGGCCAGCAGCTTGCCCGTCTGGTCAAAGGAGATGTCCTGTACAGAGTCCGTGTGGCCCTTCAGCGTGCGCTCGAAGTCCCCTGTCTCGTAGTCCCACACCTGGCAGCGGGACAGAGGGACAGACGCCCTGTCCGTTCAGTCTCTGTCCGGCCTCAACCTTGTCCCTCGTCTCTCCCCACCCCCAGCCAGCCTGCCGTTTCCATGGACAATCAAGCAAAACGGAGGCACAGCCCGCAGAAGGCACGTTCAGACTGGCCAATACGAGGCAGGCAAAAAGCCGCCTTCTGTTTAATATTCAGCAAACAATGCAAATATCACAACAAATGTCACAGCAGGCCAGCCGGCACACGCCTCAGACAAGCCGCACTAACAAGCACACTTCTTTACACTTAAGCACTGCGGCACAACCGCTCTGTGTCCAGTAGTTAAAATGGGTCACATTCCACAGTAAATTGAGTCTGGAAATAATGGCTTTAGACTTTAAGGACACATCCATTATAGATGTCTAAGAGCGCAAGGCAACACCAAACACACAGGCAGTCAAGAGCTCTAAAACATGACCCATTTTGGAATACGTTTCTCTAACAGGAGAATTCCTGTATTCCTCTGTATGAGTAGACAGGCTTCGATTAAGCGCTGATCAGAACAGGGAAGCGTAGTGGATGCTAGGGCTCCTGAGCCAGTTAGGTGAGAACACAGAGCAAAAAGTGAGCACAATAGAGACACAAAATACGTCACCACACTATGAGCGCACGCACTGTACACACACACACACAGTCTGTGCAGAGTGCACAAAGTACACAGAATGGAGTGGAAAACCTGTCACGGCTGGTGAGGTGCACCACTAACTATACCCAAAAAAGGTGCCCTTGGGAAAGGAGCTTCAGCACCAAGGACAGAGCACGACTATACATGAACACACAAGCAACGCAGAACGAAAGCATGCCATACAGGGAACGGGGCTACTGTACTGGAGTTCTGTGCCAGTGGAAGCACGCACCTGACTAAGACAGGCATGTGCACGCACACACACACACTCTCTCACTCACACACAGAAACGGGTCGCCCTGCCCCTAGCTGAGCACCTGCGGCCTGGTTCAACAGGCTTGTTGGAAGCAGGAACAGAGCAGTCAGTGCACAGAAGTAGGGCACAGAGGAAGGCTGGGGAGGGATTTCACTGCCCCCCACCCCAGGATGCCAACTCAGACTGCCAGCACTCAGGCACAAGATTAATTTGTTGTGAAGTGGTGGGTCCTCTTGTGGGACCGTGGCCAAATGGAAGCAAACCCCTGTTTCTGGCCCTATGAATAAATCATCAGCAAAGATATTTACTCCAAAGTGGGACATAGTGGTGCTGCTGCTCTGAGACGGCTGTGAATATACTCCAAAAACGGGGACACACCAAGACACACACGTGCGTCTACTATACATCTGAATCAACAGGAAGCAAGGAACGGCTGGGGCTACAGCTGAGAGAAGTGGAACAAACACTTAATGTAAGGAGAGCCTGAACATCAGGGCCCTTTCTCCAAACTCAGCAGAGCCCATCACCAGAGGAAACCGTGCCCAATCAGGACAGGGTCTCTGCTGGGGCATGAACAAACGGCCTGCAGCCGCACCTTTATTGTGGCATCCTCGGAGGCTGAGACCATGACGCTGAACACGGGGTGGAATATGACCCTGGTGACGGGGCTCCGGTGTCCACTCAGGGCATATTTCTCAGGAGGTCGTGGGATCCACTCTTTGGGGTCTCTCTTCTGTCCAATGGGACCTCCTAAAGTGATCTCTTCCTTCGCTTCATTCAGTTTCGACTCCAGCTCCATCACCTGTGAAAAACGCAGCCAGGAATCAGCACTAACAGGTCAACAGGACTTTCACCACCAGGCCAGTGAACTGCTTCAAAACCAAGCAGAAAGTCAAGCTATGATTTCAACAAGATCGATTACATGAGCTGCCAGCCTGATTGGCAAGGTATCCAGCAAGTATGGGCATGCAACGGCTGGTTTCCTATATTTAACATTTATCTGCAACCAATTTTACCATCAAATTATTCGTCTTATTCTACATTAAGCTCAACAAGCAGAGCAAAGCGAGCAGGGGAGGTTAAAGCACACTTTTTAGCCAAAGCTAAAAGTGAGCAGGCTGTTGAGCACCCAGAAGCTTTGGGACTGTAATGTTAGAGGACAGTGGTTCAGTAGAGCAGACTGAGCACCGAGTGTGTTCAGCTGATGAATAATAAACTGCAGTGTGTGTAACATGCCCTGACACAGTCTACAGTGAGGTTTGGTATACTGCTACCACCCACCCACCCACACACACACACAGCTAACCTTCTTTTGTAATCTGATGACTGAAGTCCACTTCTTTTCCAAAAGGCCAGCATACTTCTTATCCAACTCTTCATTCTGCAGGCGAGAAGAAACAGACATGAACGACAACACAACAAGTATAAAGCAGCCCACCCAAGGACAGAGGAGAGGAGACACAGTAGGCAGTATGGAGAGCCGCAGGGGCCAGACAGAATTGCCTTTAATCTCTTCACATGGGTTAATATCCTGCAGACAGGGAGAGCTTACTGAGATTACAATTAAAGGAAAAGTATACCGTGCAAAAATCATATTCAGGGAGCCTGGCAGTTACTCTGGAGCACTCAAGGAACATTTCTGTCCCACTCAAAGCCACCTTCAAACACAACCTGTCTATCTACACTAAAACAAAGTGCCTGGTATTCATTAGCTTGTAACTTCTGTAAACAGTTCCGTACTTGTACGCAGTAGTGCTGGCGAGTTAGGAAAAATTGACTGACTAAATGTACTGTATATGCCAGAGTGTAAGTGGACCCCCAAGAGTTTGGATGCAATACAGGTTTAGGCCTATATTTGGGGTCCAGTCTAGGCAACAAAAGTCAAATAGTCCTGTTAATAAGATTATATATGATGGTTTATTATACCATTGATAAGATGGCCAGAGTTTATAGCGATGCTGTGGAGTTGGAGGTTGTGTGTACCGATTCCACAGCCTCGATCACACGCAGCTGTGAACAGAGGACTCGCCTGCAGCTCCCGTGACATGTTCACACGTCAGGCTCCACGAGCTGGTATGTGAGCACCAGGGTCAGGTGAGGCACAGCTGCCCTCAACGGTGCCACACCACAGCACCTGAAGCTGGGCTCGTCATCCACCTCGTCAGTCTTTAAAGTGCTAACAAGCTCCAGACTCACGCTGCTGCCCTGTCAGTGCTGCCCTTGCCAACTCTCAAATCCACTCTTTCATTTCATTCATTTACATTTCAGTGCAGAAACAGGAGCAAAGAGGCTGGCCAGGGTCACACTCTCCAACACTGGCCTGAATATGGATGCTCCAAGCGAGCCGAGCCCCTGACAGCAGTGAAAGAGACAAGGATGGACATCTGCATTCCACTGAGTAACGATGACAGTGCAGTAGGAGACCACAAGGTGACGGCGATCTGCCGAACAGATGCAGGTCAAAGCTCGTCAAGTGAGGGAAGTGTGCACGACCTGTGTGTTAGAGGGAGGGAGCACTGAGGACGGCAAACAGGATCCACCTCCTGACAGGACACTGCCATTGGTTGCCACAGCCAACCAGCCATCACAACTGTCTCGAGACAGGACCGAACAGGAACCAACAGCTCGTGAGTAGCACACAGCACCCCTTTACCACAACAGCAATGCTCACACTCGCCACCAAAGCTAACACGCTGCCAGCTTCGGCAAGCATGGTGCTACTCCTACGTGTAAATGAGAACGTTCAGTACAATTTTAGAAGGGCACGAAAAAGCACTTGTATGGCTGAGACGAAAGGCGGTGAATAGAGCACGGCTGCAGACACAGGGGTCTGGCAGACAGTGTGGAGAGCTCTCTCTGGCCAGCTCTGTGAAGAGGACTTTTTGTCTGAGGCCCTGAGGAGACGCAGTACAGCGTTTAGCATTACCTCTCGGATCTGTCACAACAAACCACACGCCCTTACTGTCACACACATGCAAATTAGCATTCCTCATCAACACCATTGAGGGCACACTCACTCTGTCACATCCGCGTCTCCAGTGTCAATCAAACCAAAGCGTTAAATTAAAGCATATTGTTTAGTAATTTGTGTGAGGTTGTCCAAACTTACCATGTCTAATTCTGCCTCCTTCTTGAAAACTGAATACGCTTCCTCATATCCATTGGAACGGAGATAATCGGCTATTGCTCGATTTCTGGAAAACAAAAGAGCTAAATTAGTCCTCTTGATATGCAGACTGATAAACCCTTCAACTGTCGAGCAAAGCAAAAGCTGTTAGTCAGGAATTCAGCTGTCTTTAAAAAAAAAAAAAAAAAAAAAAAACTACATTGTTTTTCTTTGTCCTCAGGATTTAGAGTAAAATGGCCCATTTCACATACATGTAGACTTCGAGCTATAAATATGATCTCATTGATTCTGCCACATGCCAAAATCCCTGCTGCTATCTGGCCATCTCCATTAAAATTAAGCACTGAAAAATGAATAACCTGAAGGAAGGATAAACAGGAAATCCAGATTATTCTTGGAACGTAAACGGGAAAATTTGAAGACATTGCAATAAAGAAATCCTGTAGATATGGAGCCTTAAGTCTTGGTGTTTATTAAGGAAGACAACTGAACGGCACAGGGAGTGACGTTACAGATCCATCCTGTCTCTGTGCACACAATGGACACGTATGAATGAGCTTCTCTGCACTGGTCTCAGAGGAAGGAAATGCCATATTCCTATATAAAGTACTACAAGGCCTACAAAAAGCATTTAGGCAACCAGTACATTCCAGCAGACATTTCACTCAACTGCATGTTTGAAGACAGCAAAATAAAACAACTCTTCTTGTATAGTGTTACTATAATAGCCCCAAATGTTAATGCAGTAGTGTCACTACAAAAGGTTGTATGTGATTCAAACTGAAAACGGATAGACCTGATGCAAGGGACCCCTAACCCCACGACCAGCACCATCAAACACAACTGACAAAGAAGGCAAAGCGGTCAGATTAAAGTGAAGGTTAGCTGGAGGTTATCGTTCGTGTGACATGCTGGGCGCTGCAGGAAACACAGTACTGGTGGGGGGTGGTCATGCTGCCTCTACCCACACTGCACCCAGAAAAAGGCTTTTCCCTTTGTTTTTTATCCAAGGGTGTGTTACAGCACAATGCTCATCTGTGAGACTGAACCAAGTAAACAACACAGACCTGGAACACAAGTGAACAAGCAGGCACACATGAACAACAAGCATATTAAACCAAAATAGAACAGGATTTGTTTCCAGAGATGAGCATAAGGTCTTCATGTGCCCAAGGACAGTACAGAGAGACCACACTTTAAAGAACTGTGAATCAGCATGGCCTGAATTCTGGATCCATGACTTAAAACGTACATTTACACTGATGTGTTCATGATGTGTAACTTGGCTTAAGTGCTAATGGAGCCACTTAGCACGGCTGTACTGGACTCTGAGGGATGCAGATCTCAGGTGGCAATGAAGCTCCAGCTCTCCAGCACTGCCAGCTGAAAGCCATGAGTAAACGAAGCAGAGGGGCCAATGCAGCACAGCTCCCCCCAATCTGCTGCTGCACTTGCACTCCAACTGCTCTTCCAGGTTGCCATATCGGGACATAACTGCCATACAAAGGGAGAGCGTTATGCTGAGTGCCAGACTCGAGTACAACCGTGCAGAAATGGCAACCTAGGCAAAAAGATGCTGCGCTGCAAAACTATTCACACGTTCCATTAAACCCGGCTCGAGAGTGACTGGACGGGGGGGCGCCTATATGCATAATGCAGAAGAATAATGAAAAGAGGAGGGGAAAAAAAAAAAAAAAAAAAGTGTGCCTGTATTTTAGTTTCCATGGAGATCAACCCACAGCGAGCCCAGCAAAAAATTCTGCAAAGAACATGAGTGGGCAGGCATGACAAGGAGCAAGCAGCATTCAGGATGGAAGCATACCAAGGAGTGACACACACACACACACACACACACACAATTTTATTGTCCTTGTAAACAACTGTATAGCTCACGTCGCTGGATGCCTGTACACACGCCTCACATAAGATACAGTGAGAGCAGTTCTCGACATGAAGAGCTTCCCAGAGCACTCCATGTATTCACACAGTGATATGGCTGAGCATTAGGGCTCTGAGTGCTATTAAGCTGTATACTGGGGGGGGCACAGGGGGCGACAGCACATTTCGGCACTGCTGCACTTCGGTCACACTGCCTGGCCTTGACCTCAGTCGTGATCCCACGAATGATGCCAGTGCCTCATCTACTCTTTGGACTCAGACTCAATGAGTCACCATTGTCTACAACCACTCACGTAATTCTGCTGCCCTGGCAATCGTCTTCAATAAAGATGTCAGGTAAATTGCGTTAAGCATCAAATAGCTGATTAAAAGAAAATCTGGTGAGAGCAAATGTGTAGAGAGAACAGGCTTCTGCTGCTGTGACCACCGGCCGACCCTGCTGAAGGTGACGGGGAGAAGCGGGTGAGTTCAGGATGTCCAGCTGCCGTGCGGCCCTTAGCAGACGTGACCGTGCCTTCCGCTGTGCCCTGCTGCAGAACACCACGACTGGCGCTGTGCCTCCAGCTAACACAATGCAGGCACCATCATGAATCCTTACGACATTAAAGCACGCACCCCTGGGGCAGCTCAGGACTGCTCCAGGCTACGCCACATGACCTGCTGCAACCCTCCATAATCTGCTTTTCTGTTTACACCTATGGCACATACCACACCCGCAATGGCAGCAACTGCCAGGTGGACGTTTCTATGTTCCACAATTCATGGTATTAAAACAGTCAATGTTACCAGCACTGGTATTTACATTTTATTAATGTAGCACACGCCCATGTCTTGTACTTCAGGCTACTTAAATGGTCTTTTCCATTCAAAGCATTTCATCTGCTAAGCAGGCCAAATGCTTAAATGACTGGGTAATGTCCTACATTTTGAACTGGACACCACCATTCTGGGTATATGTCAGGCCATCAGAGAAAAAGCCACACAAGCACGCACGCGCACAATGTGAGAGCACTAGTTTAAAGCTTCCATTTTGCATTTTCTAATGGCAGCAACTGCAGTACAAAATCTTTCATTATACAAATTTTTCAAAAATTACCCAAATGTTTTTATATTGACATCATTTAACAGACAGCACACATTCGAGCCGGCAGAAGCACCATATTTGTGTATATAAACGGACAGATCAAACCCACCCAAATGAGAGAGTTTCATTAATGACCTCGAAACAGTGCAGCATTTAATATTATTTAAACTTAAAACAAGTTATGACATGTAATTTTTTCCTTTCTAAAAACCCTAAACCTGTTTACAGGATTAAATGTTGTTTGTCACTCCGACTCTGACTGTGGGCCGGCAGTCGGCGCTCGGCAGTCGGCGCTGGACAGTCCGAAGGATGTTCATTCACTCACTGACGTCCTGCTTTAGTTGATACGCGTGTTGTTACTGAGACTCGTCTGACAATACTTATACTGAGCTTTAGCCTGTTGGCGTAATTACAGCAGTAGCTTACGTATAAGCAAAGCTTGTCTGTTATTTAATAGCTCTATAGCGTATTGGTGTGAATTAACCAATTAAAATACTTGTCTGCACCGCCGACCAGCATGGCCAGTAAACAGCTGTTTAGTGCAGCAGGACAGTTGTATGCTGACCGGCGTAGCAACTTACCGGGCGAGAATGCGGAAAAACTGTTAGTGATGTTAATGGTTAGCTATTAATAAAAGTGGCATAGCATCATGGCATATTTCATAAATCTTGTGTTCGGGGGTTTTTTTTTTTCGGTGATTTATCTTTCGGTTTTGGTCAGCCTCTACCTCAGACTCTATATAAATGCTGTTTAAAGGGGAAAGTCAACTGCGCTGTCAGAACCAACAAAAACAATGACTTAGTCACTGTACTTGGGCAAGACAAGGACCTTATGCTCAGTATTTAAAGCCGAGTACAAAACATCAAAAACAGCGTGCTTCAGTTAAAACAGTGAAAAGACATGACACTGTTTCACTTTGCTTACTGGCTCATGGATGTGTCTGTTTCACACTGTTTACTGTGGTGCTAACTGGCACAAAAATGTCTTTTCTGTAACAAAAAAGTAGCACGTTGATGCCAGTTACCAGTGCAGGTGACACAGGTGCTGCTGTTACCAAGTGACAGGTAAGCACCGAACAGTGACAGCACAGAATATCCCATTTGTCCAGAAACCTTAAGCAAGACTTGATCATTTTAGCACAGCACACCAGCCACTCGCCTTTGCTTGAAAGAAAGTGGCTATTTTTAAGGGTTAACATTGTGCAAAACTACCTGCAAGGACATGTAGCCTGGATGCTAGGGGCTGAACAAATGTGTCTGCTCTGATGTGAACAGGAATCCTCTTGGACAAAGCTCTACAATTTCAACTTTTTTCCCTGTGAGCTACTTTTAATTAAACTGCTGGTATCCATGTCTATGAGTGTAAGCACTGATTAGTCCACTGTCCAATTCTGAGTAAATATATGGAGGAGGAAATCCTCAAGGCAGCTTTATGTCCATCATCTTAGCCATTTTAAACATCATCTTACTGACCACATCAAGCATTAACAGCAGACAACTTATCCACTGCTACCAAAAATGGGCTTTTCTTTTAAAGTCTGCCCGCTGCCACTTTAATCTGTTGGCCTGGGGGGGGGGGGCGAGTGTAGAAGGTAGCTTAAATTATACAGTTCTGCACACACAGAGCTGCCTACACACGACTCCGTCCCCAGTGTACAGTCTTAGAAATATAAGCTAGGACTGTGATTGACTACCGAATCAT
>JABJVR010000104.1:218163-246026 GCA_025773905.1 Chitala chitala | reverse complement strand
TCTTTTTCTGTCCACCACCCCCCCCCCCCCAAAAAATTCACGTTTTTTTTGGGGGGGGGGGGGGGGGGGGGCGCGTCCTCATCTCACACTCTGTAGGGAGTAACACACATCCTCCATGGTATAAAACCCTGCTAATAAAACTATTTAAAAAGTACATTTCTCTATATATCTCTTGCTGTGAAAGGCGCTATATCAAAATAAACAAATTATAAAAAAGTTAAAATTTCTGCCATACAACAAGACAAAAGAAACACTCCAGCTCTGCCTTTAGCAGTATTCTTAAATATTTCACATGGAACCATCTCCCATACGTCACCGAAAGGTTTAAATAAAAATTTAGCAAATCTGAAACAAACTGTAAACGTACCATGCAAACACAATAGCAGTTAAATTTGTACAATGAATGTTTGTAAAGGGTTGGGAAACAGATATATTTTTAATACTGAACTCAAATCACAACCAGGGAACACACAGCTTGACAGTGAGCATGACTTTAAGCTTCTTAGCTGAACAAAATGGGGGGGGCGGGGGGGCTGTTTTACCCACCTCAAAAATACAGCAGAGGAAGCAGCCCTGATGGAGAAAAGAAGAGATGGAGAACAACACTGTTACTGCTACTACCATTCATTCTACCAACACCAAAGACGTGTAGGTGCAAATCAGAGTACAGGGTCCAAAACACACTCCCTATAGAGATCCAAAGTATACAAGAGGAAAGCAAGTGAAATTTCTCCTTATCAAAGATGGGCTTACAGCGTTTCAATCTATGGTCCACTATCAGTAGAAGATAAGGACCACGCCTTTTCACTGTGTCATCTGACCTCTGAACACTGACATCACTGCTTATCCAGCTCTTGCAATTAATCTCAGATCTAACATGCTTGACAGAAGACACCACATCTCTCCATCACAAGAACAGCAACATTCCACCAATGGCTTATATTTCACCCATATATACTTGCTACCTTTTCATTGCCTTAGCCTCAAACAAAAACACTGACAGCGAGCACTGATGTTTCAGCATAAACAACCTATTAATGACCTAAGGCTGGGCTTTGTGTTGTGAAAGGAGCAGGTAAAAAAGAACATGTAAGGAGTGTAAGGTATGAAAGCCAAGCATTTTTTAAATAATATTTTAGTCACCAGCACCAAGGTGACACAGGCATCTGCAGGACCTGTCCCATGTTCAATGAAAATGATCCAGCAGCGACTGCATTACTGAAATGCCAAAAAACATTCACACGTGTGGTCACTCCAGCAACAGCAGAACCTGGAATGCCTTTACCTTGAACAAAAGCAGTCATGACCGGCTGCTTGACGTCACTGGCTAACCATACCTAGCAGAGCCACAAAGCACACAGGTTTCCCCCCACACTGTACACATTTTCTGACCTGCTGGTAGCAACGATATCAAGCATCGGTGAAATACAACCAAACTGACGCAGCTGAATCAGTCCCAGCCCGACAAGGACAAAGAGCCACATTAGGACAACAGAATAAACAATGCTGTGTGCCACACTACCTTACAGACAAAACAGAAAGCAAAAAGCATAAAAAATCCCACAGATGAGCTGAAAGGCAACTGTCCATTTGACCTTGGTTTCCTCGACTGCGTCGAAGCACAAGCAAACATCACATTCTGCAACCTGGCATTTTGCTATCGGTGCTCTCCGCCCTGTAAGCCACAACACACAGAACTCTTACAGCAGCAGGACTAGAGAAAAAGGCGGGGAGAATTGACTTAGCAACCATTCGCTGGCACATCACAAAGCCCAAGAGAACGGGTCCACTAGCGATTATCCACTGCTGCTAAAACATATCAGCTCCTTCCAAGCGTAGGAAAAGCTGGCAGACACAGACATGATTAGAAATGGACTATCTACTTGCTCCTGATAAGAGTCAAAGGTGCTGAGTTTACACTTCTATATAAAGCTAGGAGAGCATCTACACATATATAGAATTTAACGGTTAATCCCCTGAACTTTTACTACATCCTCTCAAAATTCAACCACTGCCCCCCCAAAATAAAATACAAAAAAAAAAAGTACATGTGTCATCTTAAAGCACAAAAATCAGGAAAACCACCATCACTGGGGTTACAAAATTAACACCAGATTAAAAAAAAAAAAAAAAAAAAAAACCACTGTAGAAAAGATTCAAATCAACACAGCCAAAAACCATTAAAGCTATGCAAAACAGAGGGGGGAAAAGTGAAAAATTATGAATACAGAAAGGTTTTTATTGAAAAGCAGAGTACTAGAAAGTGCATTCCATCCACTCTGACATTACAGAAGCTGAACAGAGACAGATGGCAAAAGGAAACTCGGTTCTTTGTGATGGATCAGACAGCACAAACTGGGCAGGCAGTGAGCCAGCACAGCAAAGAGCAACGCCTGCCCTTGTCAAAACGCACACACTTCCACACAGGAATAAATCATTCAAGAGTTTGCCATGACACGCTACTATGGACAGGAATGTGTGCATGAGACGGTGGCTCATGCCAGATATTAATTAGCTTTGACATTTCAGATGCCTCTCATTACACCAAACAGTTTTACTGAGTTTAGCCTGGCTCATCCGACAGGAATGAAAGCAATGCTTCAAGCTATTCCATAATTACCTTATTACAGGCAATTCAAAATTAAATAATTTTAACTTGTGCATTTCAGAAAACAAGACAAATGGCAATTGTCATGCTCCATGATAACAGATGGGTGGGGGGCACAACAGCTTTTCTAACAAAGAATCATCTATATTCACCTCCACTGCCATCTGAAGGGTACAAGTCTCAAGGACAGATGCTACCTTGCCAACACTACTGGCATCTGAGACTACTGTGTCCAACAGCCAGACAGTGATCAGTGCCTGCAAAAGACTGTAAAATTCATGAACACGTGGTGGGGGGGGGGACTAGGTGCAAAACTTCCAAAGATCAAAACCAGCATAAAAAAAAACCATTTTAAATGCTTAAAAATGCAATTACTATTAATCCAGTTATTTTTAAAGGATCAATGTTAAAGGTGAACATCAATATTTTTCAAGGCAGAAAGCTATGCAAGTGAAATATGTGCAAAATATATATACCAGAGTGAAAGCCATTATTTCAGCACTGTGAAAAAGCCAATCACAATCAAGTAATAGGCTGAGGCTGAACGGTTTCATTAAATAACTACTGAGATAAATAACTGAACTGGGCTTCTCTTCAAATTTTAGGATGTCAGACATTCATTGCTGAGGGAAGAAAAAAAAAAAAAAACGTTTTGGGTGCCAATTTACATTTGCTTCAGGAAGATATTATGACTGGGAAAGGTTACATGCTACCAATGAGGAAGATGACACTCAGCTAAACAATTAGACACCTGTGCAAGTAGAATAGATGGGCCATTGAAAACAACTCAATTTCCTCTTGTATTCCAATACATTTCCACTACAAATTAATTAAAACAAAAGATGATATCAAGTAAAATATCAAAATAATACATACAGTACCACATGCATTTTTTGAAATTAGAAACCAATCTATTTCAGATGCATCACACTGCTTTGCTTTCACGGGTAAAGCTGAGCTTTTCCAAACGTTAAACTAAATACAGGGGATAAAAATATAACTGCATGGAAAAATGTACCATGGAGAGCAGAAAAACGTTCGAGGTAACTTCGTATACCATCGTGGGGTGGAGGGAGGGAGGGAGAGAGAGAGAGAGAGAGAGAGAGCACAAAACCCACAACATTAACCATACAGCAGTGACCTGTTGGGAGCCTACCGCCGTAATACATCAGCATCAACAAACAGCCTATCGCGATGGCCGTTACATTTCAGTTCAACAAAACAACCGAAAAAACTGGGTGATCGTGAAGCCGCCCCCCCTCCCAGGCAATAGCACGGATTATTGGCTGGCTCCACCCTTGTTATTACTGTAGAAAAGGCTGATGATCTCCAAACGCCAGCACTGAAAGCGTGCTAAAGTCACAAGACTTGGCCAAAAAGAGTCACTTTAAGCATATGACAAATGGCGCTATCCTTTCGAGTGTGCCCCATATCACGGATCGGGAGTTTACCGGTAAACACGCCATTCCTTACCCTGCCCTCTTTCCAAAACAAATGCCTATGCTTACGCCATATATACGGAATTGCGTTTGCAAACCTTTCCAATTTAGTCTACATGTCCTACAGTCCGACTGTTAAAAACAAACGTCACGTTCTGGTAACTTGGGGGATAAACTTAACCAGTTATTCTGCATTTTAAGCAGGGTAAGTCAACCCGTTAGAAAAACACCCCGTGACCCCCACATATGCGACGTCTTCCAAAAAACTCCACCCTTACATCCATAACAGACAGTGCCACATACCAAACCCCGCAATTCGAACAAATCGATTACCACACTACATACGTCGATCGCAAAAGCACATATAAAATAAAATATTAATGCATTACCCAAGAGAACATTTCAAGGTCGGAAGTACTGCTAACGTAGCTTAGCCTGTTTGCCTGGAAAGCCAACATCCATTCGCGCCGCGTTTTTCCTGATCACCACGACTAAGAAAGACACTGCGGTCCAAAATGTTTCCTGTGTAAAATGTAGAAATTTGTTATCTTTGTGCCAATTTAGATGCTTAAACCCGGCTGTGAGAAGAACACGTTAAACGGCCTCGGCACACTGTCGGTGACTGACTTGGCCCCACAAAGTGTCACTTTAGCGTTTCAAGTTAGTCCTATAACCACACGTTAAAATTTATTTTAGCCCGATAAACACATCTCAATAACGTTAAATAAACGTGTCATCCAGCGGTGAAACGACGTGACATGTGCAGTTAGCCAAACCATTCAGTATTACACGCTATTAGGCCATATATGCGTGTAACGCCCGTACCTCCAAACACCGCCCCGCCTGACTTCATCAACCGTCAGCACAACGTTCATCCATCAATCCTCAAAAAAATACTGAATATCATATATTTGATGTAAAAAAACACACAGACAAATAGTTAAACCGCCCTTTTCAACCCTCTCTGCAAAGTTTGTACGACTACAGCAGCTAACTACGTGGTTAAACTAACCAAGCGACTAACACGCCGACCTACATTTCTGCTGTCAACCGAAGCCACGAAGCCTGTATAAATAGGAAACTAATCATGTCAAGACCGTGATAAGGCGACGACATTACTGCTCACATCTTCAAATCTGCCAACGCCAATAACAGCCCAGCTATGTGGCTAATTAGCTGCTTAACAAAGTTAACAAACATGACATTGCGTTTTAACAAATCTGGCTATGCTCTCTGATTAATGTCAAATGTGCAGATAAAAACGTGGATGGTTTAATCTACTGCTGTTATCTTTTCCTAAAAGTACAGGCGACTTAGCAAGCGCGAAGCGGTGGCAGGTCGCAGCTCTAACGGCCCGTCCGCCATTTTAAGACACCGAGCCGAGGCGCAAACCTACAGCCACATCGTCGGCTTGGCTCTCCCGTTTCTTAAACCGCAATCACACGCTGGCCGTTAAACCAAAACCGGGCTCACCATATTACGTTGACCTCGTATCCTCTACTGAGTCTGACAGTCGCTCGCAGCGAACCGAGACGTGTTTTTTGGTTCTCAGGTGCGAGACTTGAGATTTCAGCTGAGCGCCTCCGCGTCTCCCCCTAACGATCCTTGTTTTCTGTGCCGCATTCGCCGTCGGGTGTCGGGCATGCGCACAGCAGCACTTAGAGCAGACGGTCCGTCGGCGGCCTCGGCGCGCGCACTGCGCAGCTCAGCTCGAGCGCGTTTAAAAAAATCCTGCGCGCGAGATTGTCTCCCTTCACGCGCGTTCGCGTTAGGTTGTGTGTTGTGCAGGTTCTCTCACACTCATGCCGTATTTTCCACTTTGTGCTTTTTCTATTGCTATTTTCAGCTGTTTTTTTATTCTCCGTAACAGTAAAATACTTTCAAATAATCAACATAAGTAAAGAACGCGCTGACCTCATCACGTGCCAGATAGGGGTTTATTTAAACTAATATCTAAAGATTTCGGAGGCGTAATTCATTTGCTGTTTTGCCTACGTTAAACTGACATCAGGCACGTGTCTTTGAAAATATAATTTGCCAGGCTAATTTTCGGCCTTTATTACACCTATCACGTTTTATACGAAATAGATAATAAACACGTTTACACATATAAAAGTTACAGAGAACCACCGAATTTCAAAATAAGTAGTTATACAGGCATGTGTATCAGCAGCTTTATTAACGTTTTATTCCATTGGTCATTACAAGGAAACGCTGCTTATTTAAACTTCTTCCGTTACAATATGCTTTATGAAATCTTGTCTTTGACAAAATACAATAAATATCAATATATGTTACATAGATGACCTTGCTTTAATGTATTACCTGTGACTTTCTTCGAAGATGGACGTAAAGCACATAACTGGGAAATACCTGCGTGATGATGCGTAACGAGTGTTATTGATGATAAATGAACTACATCTAAGGGATATAATAAAACAATTTCTCAATGATTATCTTATTCTGTGCATTACTGCTTTACGCAGTTTTTTTGTCATCAATATGCTACATTACTAATTTAAAAGGTCTAATTTTTAGTGGACATTGAGACCTAATTTGTAATGTTCTGGATTTGCATAAAAAAGAGCCAAACTAGGACTTAATTGCTAGTCATTTTCTTTATTTTAATACAAAAGCTTACGCAGACAAAAATGCATTGTTATATGAAGAACATAATCGAATGAAAGAACAATGCAGACAGACACTATATGCCAAAAAGACAAAGAGGGAAAAAAAAAAAAAACATAACCTTGGCAACCTCTTCAGTCACAGTGACAGCGCTGTGCGTTTGACAGCAGCCAGCCAGGATCAATCCGGCACTCCTCGACGGTAAATGTACCCCTTCCAAAAAAACAAACAAAAAAAAGTTTCGGAGGGATCGCGTGACATGAGTCGGCTGAGCACGTGCACAATCCGGGTTGCCGTAGAAACACCATCAGCTCTGGCCCTGGGGGACTCTGAAGTACCGCTGGTCTGCAAACGGGTTTGATATTTTTTCATCATAGACGAGCAAGGGCCATAACACCGTGCCCAACAGACGGACAGTAGAAGCTTGGCTCCCCTTTAAAAAGTGCATTTTATCTGCACAAGGAGAGCAAGACACTCGTCAGAATGCAGACAGGTTATGTAACCTGTCCATTCAACACATCACGAACAAAGCGTCTCGGGTTTTTATTGGAAATATTATACAAACTAAAATGATCCGGAACGCCAAATGATAACTAGAGCCATTAATACCTTCTTCTGAAGGAAGGTACGCTTACCTAATATTAAACCTGTAAAATTTTCCATACCATTTTCCCTTTACCCCCACCCATCAGATTGCATGACAGAGACATCGTTAGAGCCATTAAATACTTCCAGGAAACTGCGATCATTTGGACTACACCTTAAAAAAAAAAAAAAATCATCTGAATAGTCATGTCACCCTCCCCCCACAAAGAATCTGTCGTTAATGTTAAAATATTAATGCATGTTCTGAATAGAAGCATACCAAGTATTTGATATACATTCCCCCATTCCTTTGAAAATACGCTTACCCTAACGGATTTGAAAACATGGAAATATGCTCTGTAGTTTGTACAAAACACTCTAAGATGTCCGTTATTGCGTGGCAAAACCAAATGATAGTACAATACTAAACACTTCGTAACGACACTGACGTTTCTCATGCAATCAGATTGTATAATGAACTATAATGCTGTATACTCAAGATCGAATAGCACACGTTAAACTATTCCCATAAGGTATACCGCTTTAAAATCTAAAGCACCGTTATTCATGGATCCATGAGATCACTCTAGCCTAAATGGACAGTGCTGTGCTGGTCTTATTTCACGTCCCTCCCCAACATTCAACATTCTAAAATCGCCTCTCTCTCTCAGTTAAGCACGTACTCAAGTATTTCCGCTTAATTTTTGTACGAAAAATCAAGATCCTTTCAAGTCACAGTAAGCGTAAGGTTTGCACGGATGCATGTCAGCACACCTGTTCAATTTATTAACGCTAGAAGTTAAAGTGCCGCCTACAGGCCATTAATGGTATTGCAAGAGGAATCCAACAACGCACCCAAAAAGCTGGAAAAAACAGGCATAGAGAACACGCGAGTACTGTCAACCAGTCCAATAATGTACTTTGGACAGAGAAAATAAAATGGAAAGTAGCTTCACCTTAACCCTTGCAGAGTGAAGTTTCAGAACGCAAACAGCTGGTTTTTAATATAAAGGTTAAATAGGCACAAAGCGTTTGCCCATTCATAAATATTGTTCCCGTGTGATCCTATTTGACGAAGGAACGGGTTGTATTTATAAAGTACAACAGACAACACCATTGCGTTTCCCACTATTGAATTAGCCCGACCGCGTCAGGCCAGCATGAAGACATGACGTCACCCGCTGGCGTCATACATCTACAATGGTCTTACAAAACAAAACATTAACACGGGGGAAACGCACACATGCCACATGTGCATATATACAGTTCATACACGTTTTTGGTATATTAAACGATTTTTTTCCCCCCATCTATTGTATACTTGTTCACGTTTAATATTTTACTTAAAAAGTGCTGTATTTGAACTCTGGCAACCAGTCCACCAATGACCAACTCATGAAAAGTTATTTCAATATCGTACATTATATAAACAATGCAGTACAAACTAGTTATGGAGGGCTGTGTGAACATGACAAAGCCAGAGCTATGCTTTACAACCCGCAAGTACTACCTGGATGTTATTTCTATGTATACTAGAACATTTTAAACAGATTCAGTTTGCCTCCCTAAGTCATTTAATTAAGCAGAACCCCTTTTCCTAATGATTTTTTTTTTCTGTGATCCATACATACACACAAAGTAAAAAATTAACATCAAAAGCAGCCATTTTTTAACTAAACACGCTGGCATCTCATTAAAGTTCATCTTAGACTTTGACATGAATACATTTTTCATGTACATATATACATACGTGTAGAACACACACACACACACACACACACACACACACACACGTATAAGACACTTTCAAATTAGCAGACCAATAACAGACTTAAAATGGCTCCTCCCCATGTATTTTCCCCAGTAATTATCCACTGTACCAATAACTATGGTTTACAGGCTTTACAAACTTACATCAGACCCTAATAGCCTACATGTGCCTAGGCATGCTTCCACTGTCAGTGTTTACTGCATGTCCCATCACTCCTTACCACGGTACAGAGACTGCCTGTCTGACACATTCCAGCACTCTACATCTGTCAAAGCATACAGCTTCTGCTCCTCTAGTGCACAGTAAAAATCACCTGAGTTCTGTAAAAGCTTGTATGCGTGCGCGAATATGTGTGTGTGTGCGCGAATATGTGTGTGTGTGTGTGTGTGTGTGTGTGTGTGTAATGAGGACACACAGGCAGCCTATGCTGGACGTGACATGTTGGACGGCCTCAGCAGCCCCGTGCTTAGTCGCAGGCTGGGACATTAAACAGTGTGTAAGGCTCGTGTTCAGGTCATTACTGTCACACACTTAACTCCCCCCTCCCAAATGCCTTTTTACACTCACAGGTATAGGGCAATATTCATTGAGGTTCTCAAACACACTGTTCAAGGACACACCTCCCCAACTGTACAACTTTAACCTTACCCCCCTCCCACCCAGCTCCCCAACAGACTAACCCAGCATGTTCTACTGTTTCTCAATCACCAATATACTCCATTCAGTTTCTTTTAAAATGGACAAGTTGAATCTAAAGGTCCAGTTTCCAGCAGGTACCCATTGACCTCCAGAACAGAGGGGGGCGCTGTGTTAATCATCTACAGGCAGTTTGTCTTCTAGCTCCAGCAAACTTTCCTCTGGATGCTCCGTGCTCTTCCCCGACTCCTGCAGCTGCTGCCGTCTCTGCACCTCAGCTTTCAGGTTTTCCAAGTCTTTTTGACTGCAGACAGAATGCTAATGAACATGGGCCAACACCCCCACAGTAACCACACGAACACCTCTCGCTTCAACTACCAAACAGCTACTACATGTCAGCTGCCTTTATCCTTTTTATTATGGAAGCCCGTTTTTTAAAGGCCGACATCGTCACCTTAGAGGAATGAAGATGATTCCATTGATGATGTTGAGTTGCTCCAGGACAGTGGCCATGCTCGGAGCAGTGAACTGCAGGGTGGGGGTTTGGAACACATCCGTGAAAATCAATGGGCTGCTGGACACGACAGGCAGAGACAAAGAGGTGCACAGTGGGCGGGCACGCCAGCTCACCTTCAAGGGCACAATGCTGGCACTGGAACCGTTCTTGTAAATCTCGTTCATGGTCCTCTGGAGGGCCACGGCCTGCTGCGTCAGGTACTTGAGGTACTCCGAGCTCTCCTTTGTCTTCTCGTGGGCTTCTCCTACCTGGGACGAGCAGAACCAGAATACGGTGCGGGAGACAGGCGGTCAGCACGTCAACTTCTCTATGAGACAGTCTGCATGAACGGGTTCTGACCACATCCAAGGCTTCTCACCAGTAACCACTCTAAGAGCAGGACCAGTGTACCACTACACAAAAAGGACCTTTTACTGCATATCAACAGATAGGGCCTCAGAGTCCTAATAACCTTCTGCAACTTAAATTCAACTCAGACTCAATCCGCTGCAAACTGAATTCAGATTGGTTCAGTGGATTAACAGCAGCCTGTAGATGGTCACAGATGAGGTGTGAAAATGCCTCGTCTCAGAAACAAGTTGGATTAGAGCACTGATAATAAGCAAGCGGGGTGTGAAGTGCTCCCACCTGGTTTTTGTAAATGGTGTAGCCTTCCTTCTCGTGCTGTAGTGCGGAGCGGAACTCTGCCTTGCTTTCATACACGCGGGCAACCAGGTGATGGCTGTGGGGTGGGGGGGAGACAGCAAGCTATGAATACAGAAGTACGACCTGACACACAGTTCATTTGCTATGGAGAGGTGAGGGTGGGCAGGACGGTGGCTGATCCACACCTGAGAGCCACTTTGAGGGAGCGGGGGCCGTGGTACTTGGAGTTTATGAGCAGAGCGTTCTCCAGGAACCGAAGGGACAGGTCATACTCCATCACGCCGTGAAGGACCAGGCCGATATTGCTCTAAACAAGACCACAAGCAGGCAAACTAAGCATTATATCATTAACATCTTTAAAAGATGGAATGTACCCAAGTATTTCATATGAAATTACTGCAGTTTGAGCATATACCGAATAACTGGCTCTGGTTAACGGAGGACACGCACCCTGCCCGATAGCGTCGCCCCACAACGACGAGCACACGGCAACACATACAGTCCAGCAGCACAGGGCACAAAGGTACCATGAAATGCTCAGTCACGTACATCCAACAGTGCCATCTCTGGATGGTCCTCCCCGCATACCAACAGCATGAGGTAGCGCGCGCGGTACAGGAGCCTCAGAGACGTCGACAGCTGTCCGTTGGCAAAGCAGTACAGGGCCAGGTGCATCTGTGGAGGAAAAGGGCAAAGGAGTTACAGCCATTACATCTATCAAGGTGGCACGAACCATGAAAACAGGTAGAGAGGAGGTGGGGCACGGACTCACGTATTCCTGAGTGGTGTTCGGATGCTCTATACCCAGCACTCGTTCACTCATCAGGACGGCCTTCTGTTGGTTACTGAGCGCCTGTGCAAGATAAGGCAATCAAAACCTCTCCCCACTATCTTCACCAGCAGAGCAGCGTTCACACCCAGGAGGCCGCCAGCGTTCCACAACGCCCGCCTGGGCGGGCCTCCTGCGACCGTACCTCAGCGTGGTCACCCATGATGTAGTTGAGACGGGCCAAGAGACGCAGGCAAGCGCAAATCTCCACGTGCATGGCCCCGTACACGTTGTTGAAGAGGTTGAGTGCCTCGTTAATCAGCTCACAGCCTTCCTTCAGGAAACCTGCGGAGACGTGGCACAGCTCTGCATTTGAGTCCCAACCGTCAGTCAGTGATCTCAGCCCGGCTGCTAGGCAGGTGAAGTCAGGTTAAACCGATTCCCAAATACAGTGTGCACTAGAGTAGAAAAGGTAAATATTTTATCTGCACAGCACACAGGTTATTAAATGCAGTTTCAATGCTTTAGATGAATCTTGTTGAATATCACTGTAACCGTGGCGTTGTGTTTGTGAACCAGCCCCCGTGCCATTACCTTGCTGCACCTTCGCCTGGCCACTCTGGAAGAAATGGAAGGCATCTGAGGCTTTGGGGTTCACGTGCTTCACGACGGGGAAAATGTTCAGGATGTCCTCCTCCATGAAGGTCGGCTTGTGTCGGCTGTCGAAGTTGTACTCCTTCATTAGCACCTGGGGGGTGTAGGGGGCCACACACACACACACACACACACACACACACACACACACACACACATCACTATAACAACCCCAAGCTCAGGCACTTATCACAGTCTTTCACAAACTACTGGTAACCTTCACACCATTACAAGGAGACAAGGGGGCTCGACTGAATAAAGACATGAGCCAGGGATGTTCTGAGGGTCCAACTCAAGGACCGAGGGAACGTGATGCTAACCTGAATACCGGTTTTGATGGAGATCTCCCGCAGCAGCGTGATCTTCTGCAGCACGTACTTCTCCACAGCCTGGTCCACGCTTTCGCTGCAGAGACACAGTTAACACATCGGCAGGAGTTATGGGCTGGCTGTTCGTAGCCCGCCCTGTGTGTCTGGTGTCACCAGGAGGGTTCACACACAGCTACGGCGTCGGTAACGGGCCTCACCACTGCAGGCTGAGGTGGTAGTAGCCCTGGGCCTCCGTGCCAATGCTCTTCCAAAGTTCAGCGGGCGTTAGGCTGGCCCATGCCGTGTTGTCGCCGCCCCCTGGCACACGGTTGCGCCGCCTGCGGTTCTTGCGACGGGACACCAGCTCGTCGGGGGGCAGGTGGGCCATGGCGTCCGGGAAGGAGCTCAGGAAACAGTTGAGAAAGTGGCTGACGGCCGCAGAGAGTGCAGACAGCTCCACGCCCTGCAAGGACACCCCCCCCCCCCAACTTACTGCCCCATCCACAACATAAACTGTTCCCTCCAAATGTATGTTATAGAAGTTAAACTTGTACCCTAGTGGGTGCAACATGGAGTCTGTGTAGCACAACCTGATCAGGACAAACTCACCTGAAGGTACGTCTTAAAGATGTGTTTAGCACATCTGGTTATCAATTCTGCTATTCCGATTCTCTATGGGAGAGGAGAGGGGGAAAGAGTTAAAACATACTGTGCAACATGGATGAACTCTGTCCACACACGTGGTCTGCAATTGTGTACAGACGGTACACGGTGAGGAACCGAGGGCTCACTCACGTAGAAGTGGTCTAGCTGAGGTCTGGCCGAGGTCTTGTCCACAAAGTCCAGCACGGTGCCCAGGTATCGCACATTGATGCCCCGCTGGTGCATAGCCTCTGTGAGAGTGGCACCATCCATGGGCAGTGCCGTGTGGTCCAAGCAGTCCTTAATCTGGCACGGGGTCACAAAGGGTCACAGAGGCACGATTTACAACGTCAAACAGAGAGGACTGACGTTCCTCCAAGACCAATGAATAGATTAAATAATTTGTAAAAATTCAGTTTGAGTCTTTCTTAAACAGCCACCATCAAGACTGTTACCTGCTACGGCAATGTAAAAAGGTGAGCAGGGCGTGACCAGCACCACTGCATTAAACACTTGGCCGACGCAAGAAAAAAAAAAACAGAGACACATTCCAGTAACGAGGAGCGAACGGTGCTTTACCAGCGAAGGTATCTGACAGGACAAGAGGAAGGAAGCAGCATCCTTCAGCAGCTGTTTCTGTTTCTGAATGTCCTCGGAGCAGTCGTCATGGAAACGAACCCCTGCCGCGGGACAAGGGTATTGAAGGGTGAATATGGGAATGTCCTCTCTCCCGTCTCTCTCCCTTTCTTTCTCTCTCTCACACACACGCACACAGTACCTGGTGAGAATATGTCTGGGTTGAAGCGGATGTCGAAGGATGTGCTGCTTATGGAACCCACAGCCTTGCAGGCGTTGAGAACCACCTCTCGGCTCTTGGGATCTGCCAGGTCACCAGAGGAGGACACTGCTTTCACAGGCTACACCAGTCATTCTTGTTTACATTAAAACGTCACTCCGATCAACCACCTTCACACCCATGGTGATTACCTTGCTGTACTTGACAACAGGAGTAAATCAAATGTCCCACTGAGAACCCTCAAACACAGACCAATTCATCACCACTACAGCTATTATGGGTTTCATCTGACGACGAAGGAATGAAAACAGACAACACCTAGTTACAGTAAGAATTACACGGCTGCAGTCACGCCAGTTACACCCTGATCATGCGTGTGACTGACCTGGAATTACACAACTGCAGTCACGCCAGTTACACCCTGATCATGCGTGTGACTGACCTGGAATTACACGACTGCAGTCACGCCAGTTACACCCTGATCATGCGTGTGACTGACCTGGAATTCCCTGCACAACAAGACCTCTCCTTACATGCTGCAAGTAAATCATGAAACACAGGAACTACAGGAAGCAAAGCATAGACCCTTTAGCAACAGGCCAAAAGTCAAAGGTCAGAGGTTAAATCAAGGGAGGGCCACAGAAGTGAAGGGAACCTCTAGGGACAAACCACAGTTGATTTAAGAGGAGGAGGACATAAAGGTTGGAGTGGAAGCTAGGACACATGCAGATTCCACCCACAGGGAGGCGAGGATCAGAGCAGGGTCCCATGGTGCAGTGGGGAGGGGCACGGTGCCAGCAGCTGTCGGCCAATCACAGCAGGGCACGGAACTAACGAGCTCATCAGCAGCCATTAAAGCCGACGAGCATCTCCCTCTCCACCGAGACCGATTCCCTGCCGTCTCCTGCCGCTCACTCCCCACGTCCCTCACTGCACGTACCGATACCGGCTCCGTCTTCCGCTGCTATGGACTGAGCCAGCTCTTTAGCCTGGGCTAGGCCCGGGATGTTCACCTCTGCCTCCTTACCCTCCAGGGGGCTCTGGCCCTCCCCATTCTCCGCTGCTGGAGCAGCAGGGGCAGGAGGCCCATTGATGGAGGTGACCTGCGGGGCATCCTGCATGGGAGAGCCATCGTCCTGCACCTGGGGGGAGGCGGCCTCAGGAAGAGCCTCGCTTGTCGCCCCGCTGTCTTTTGACGCCTTCTGCTGCATTAGTTGCAGTGCAGCCATCTTCATGAAAAGCAGATACCTGGAAGACAGACAAGCGGCCATTACAGCAACTCTCAGGCAGCGCTGTGAAAATACACGGCAGCAGAATGTCACCTGCAAGGAAGCACTTTACCACAAGGTGGTGCTGTTGGGTTCAGTACTGACAGACAAGCCATGCTGATCAGGTGTAAATACACATTCCACATCCCGTTGTGTTACAAAAATAAGCCCAGAAATAAGTCCCGGGTGCGGGCAGGAGGCGATGCACTGTACCTGTGCTCCACAAATGCCTCAATGAGCTCCTGACGCAGGCAGGCCAGGCGATGCCGGTGATGCCGTGGGAAACCCAGCCTCTGGCTCTCTGCCCCCAGCTCCTCACCGTCCACGGGCAAGAAGTTCAGGTCAGGAGGGAAGGTGCGCAGCAGGTCCAGGATGTAGTGGCGGCCATCATTGCCAATGATGCCCTTGCACTCGACGGAGGAGCAGAGCTCGGTGGAGACGCCCTTCTCGTTGAGGACGGCGTGCCGCTGGACCTTTAGCGGCCGGCTCGTCTTCTCCAACAGCTCCAGGTACTTTGGGTGGGACACGACCGTCTTGCCAAAATCGATGGAGCCGTAGATGACGCTCTGCTCCTGCTCGCGCTCCAGGATGCCCGGGATGATGGACTGGGCCGTGACGCGGTACCCGCGGTAATCCACCACCACTGTGCCCAGCGTGTAGAGGCCCTCCACGTCCACGGCGCCGTAGGCCCGCACGCCGTTCAGGTCGTTAGTGGGCGCGGCGTGGGCGGCACTGTCCCCACCCAGCACGCGGTAGTGGTCCCTCACATCGAAGCCTAGGCTGAAAAAGATGTTGTTCCAGATGAACATCTGCATGCGCGTCTCCTCGCCCGGGTTGATGGCCATCACGTTGCCGTCAATCACCGCCATGGCGCCGCGGGTCGCGGCAGCTGTGAAGTCGCTGTGCACCTGGGTGGGACGGGAAGCCAACAGCGGACATGTCTTCACACAAACTGAACCACTGGAGTCACCGGCGCTAACACACCAAACGGTTCCAGCTCTGAAGGACTCACCTTGAAGATGGCTCGTTCCCTCAGGAGACGTTCAGGGAGGTTCTTACGGGGCAGCTCTCGCGTCGTCTGAAGTTCCTCGTTCCAGTCGCGCGTCTGCACGAAAATAAGACGGTGAGGATCCCAGAGCAAACAGCCAGAGACACTTCAGCAACCCAGCGGCCGTGTACCTGTCCAGGTATGTGCTCCTCATAGCCGAGACGGGACGTATAGGCATCTTCTGCTCTAACACAGTCCATGGCGTGATCCACCTGGGGAGCGGTCCAGCTGTACACCTGGAAAGGTGTGGCTATTCTCTCAAACGGGTGTTTCTGCACCCTGTAGGGGGCAGCACAGAGTTCTCCAGGTTAATATAACAGCAGTGAAGCCCCCCACCTTTGTTAGCATGTAGAAGGTTCACTTTGGTGCACAAATGTTTACAAAAATAAAACAGGATTTTAAGGCCAAGATGATAAATGTTCCCCCCAGCAACCTGGACCTTAGCTTGGTGTCAGACTGGCACTTGCTGCTGATTTCCAGGCTGTGTGTAGGAGAGACCGTTCAGAAAGGCCCCAACTGGACAACTGCCAGTGTGGAGAAACGGTGGTAGGTGAGAGAAAACGGGCACTGAAGAGCACCCTGCTCAAACACAGGTGGTAGAAGCGTCCCTGCCCTGGCACTTTGGAACAGTGTTTACAGACTGCTGTAGACGGGGGGGCCTCCATTTCATTCCCACGATGGGTCAAATATTCTGCCTTAAAGCACCCTCCAGCCACCCTGTGCCAGGCTCAGCTCCACCCCCACCTCTTCTTCTGCAGGGTGTAGAAGTTCTTCTTGAAGGCCGGGCTGATCTGGCTCAGCAGCTCTGCTAGCGAGTGGCTCAGGAAGCTCGGGTTGGCTGGTTTTGGGTTGAAGCTATAGGTGGAGGACCTGGAAGCACAGAGGGGATGTGTCCTCAGCCCACAAAGAGACATGCAAATATGACTCAGAGCGGCGAGCTATCAAGTCCAAAGGTGTAGGGGGACATTGGGACCCTGAACAATCCAAACATCGGTAAGACAGAGAAAACCGCTCAAGTGCTTTTACGCTCAGTAACTCGCACCCTTGTTTGGTAGCTGCGCACGGCGCGGGGTTTGGAGGGCACTCACTGGTTGAGGTAGAATCCGCGGGTGGAGGCTGTGATGCTGGCATGCCGCTCCTCAACTGTCACCACGTACAGGTACATGAGGTCGCCGTGCATCTTCCGGTTACCCGGAGGTGGGTTCCACGCGCTCATTGTCAGGACCTTCAGGCACTGCAGGGGCTGCGAGAGGCCGACAGAACGGACTCGTTACTGGCAATGCATGCACACACACGCACGACTCTCTGCAGACAAGAGTAAAACGCTCGACATTTCAAAGAAAACATGAAGCCCACTGTCCCTGCCAGTGTGAGGTTCAGTGACAGCTGAAGTGCTGAATAGACACGTATCAGAAAACAAACGGGCTCTTTCTGCTTCTCATAATCCCCAGATCAAAGTTCACCCTGACATGGATTTAACCATGTTTAAGTGTTCTAGCTGGTGAAAAGACCCCACCAGGAAGGTGGACTCCGTTAAAGGACAGATGAGGACAAAGTTCCCTGCGTGAACCCTGGACTATGCTGACAACATTTTAACATGCGAGTGGAAGAGAAATCTGAGGATCTGGGCAATATCAATCCACATGTTCACATGTTAGAAGGATCTGCACATCAAGCAGGTTTCTATAGGATCAGTAACATTTAGGGTCAGACACAAAACTAATTCCTCCACTACATACTGGTACTCCAAACATCAGCGGATGTTATTTGTAAAACAGACCCACATCTGGAACCTGACCCGTTTCGCCAGTTTTGTCATGGGGGTGTCACCAGAATTAACTCACCTTCCAGTCCTTGTTCTGAGGTTGCAGAGGAGTGAGCGGTCGCTCCTTACTGCCCGGCAGGATGTGCTCCGGGGGGGTGCAGTCGATCTGCTCCAGCTCGGCGCCCTTCTTCTTACGCTTGTCACACTCTGAGAGGTGTGTACCCAGAGTAACAGAACACGCACAAACATTAGGCTCATTCTACAATACAGTACGGTTCTCAGTTCAAAACACAGGCAAAGTTAAGCCCCGCCCCTGTGCTCACCTCCCAGGTCCCCGTCAGTGAAGACACTCAGGAAAGAGAGCGAGCTGCAGTCCACTCCGTTGTAGGCGTCTGACGGGTCCAGGCTTTTGAGCAGATCCCGAATGTGGCGTACATGAATCCGGGCCTCGCGCACCGTGTATGGCTCTGAGAGGGGTGGAGACATCAGCCTGTCCCAATGGCTCTCACAACAACCCCCCCGAGGTGAACACAGCGATACTCACCTTCCACCACCTTGAGCAGAGATCCTTCCTGCAGACCCTCAACAGATTTGAGCTCAGCGAAGTTGTCCAGCACGTTTCCGTCGAGCTGCAGTGAGAAGCAGGTGCGGTGGCAGGTGTCTTCACGATCCATCAGCACCTGATGGATCTCCTGCACCATTTCCTGGGGTGACACCTGCAGAAGGTGGACCACAGAGCACATAGCAGTAGCCCCTTTCGATTCACAGGTTGAGTCATACCAGGCTTCAAGCGCCGCGTACACACAGAGCTACCTGAAGGTCGAAGGGCTCGGTCCCAGGGGCCTGGATTTTGACAGTGAAGCCTGTGTCTTGAATTACGATCACCTCCTGTTCGTTGGGGTCGTCGCTTTGCTCCGGGTCTGCGCCCCCATCCTGCACTGACTCCGCCTCCTCAGCTGCATGGTGTCCCGTTTCCCCGTTCATCACCGCCTTCTCTGTGCCACGCCCTGCAGTAGCACATTTCTACATTAACACTCAGGTCCAGTAAACATCACAAAAAGGTCCAGTAAACATCACAAAAAGGTCCAGTAAACATCACAAAAAGAGCCAGAGGTTGAGCAGGCGGCAAACCAGAAGTCCTAAAACTATGTGCCCAAGCGACCGGACCTGGCTAAAGACACACCTGTCCCATTAAAGGAATGAGGCAGCACTGCAGATAGCATGTAACGAGCCAGACACACAGCTGCCAGCCTCCATGGCAAACAATGTGTGGGGGCAACGAAAACAGGCCACAAGCCTGTCAAAGCTGGGGGGGTGGGGCTTATCAGCAGGCGGGGCCTCTAGAGCAGACACCACAGCTCACACCCGTAAACACGCGTGTCGGAGCCTCCTGCGCCTCAATGGCAGCCTTGCTGCCCCACCCCTCCCCCCGCCTGCATTCCACAGTGACTTCCCTGGTGTAACTCCACAAACATGTTCAGCCTTGGAATGGCAAGTGTGATCCTCCCCCCCAAGATTTATAACTGTGACAACTTGAATTTCAGGGTTGCTGGTGTGGCTCGGCAGTGAGTGGCTGGCATTTCAGACAGCTGCGCTTTGTCCTTGTCTCCTGCCAATGGCACAGGGGTGCCAGGGTCGCGAGGAAGGACAGCCAAAAACAGCTGGAAACAACTGGCTTTCTCAGCTGGGCAGGACATCATCTTTCTATCTTTCCAGGTAGAGGACACTTGCGTAGCCCAGGGGAGCGCCATCCCAGGTGCTGAACTGAACACTGGTTTAAAGTGAAATCCAGACTCCCCTGCAGGGTTTATTGGTTGTAAGCCAGGACACACAGTAAGAAACCCTGACCTGAAGGTTAACTGCTTCAGCACCAGAACTGGACAAACTGAAAAAGACAGGAGAAATGTTAATGTGCCACATATCAGCCCTCACAAGAAAGACAGCGAGGCTCCGAGGAAAAAACAGGCAAGAAAAACGACGGGAGCCTGAAATAAACACCCAACCACGTGTCAAACCGAGGGCTGTAACAAGTACATTAAGAAAACCTGGAGGAGACAAATAGTACCCATCCAATTTAGTAATTTAAGGAGACAACCAATTCTCCAGACTCCCACAGCTTCTAACACGAGGGAGGGGGGGCGTGTTTTAGGAGTTTTCATCAGCACTGTGCCCCATTTCAGTCATTATCCTGTTTACAAACCCCCCCACACCCAGCTGGGTGTGCCTGATATCAGCCCCTAGCCGCAGACTTGTTCAGCGCATTATTAATAACAGGACCTCCAGCAAGCAAGAAAAGCAATGAACACTTACAGAATGGCTGGTGTACAAAAGAACAGAGAGGGACGATGGGGGCAGAGCAGGAGACAGACCAAGGGACGAGCTGTCTGAACCTGCGAGGCCCCAACTGGTCACCATTTACCCCCACGCTGCCACGCAGTCACCCCCACTGTCAGTATGGCTCTTAGTGCCGACAACAAAGTCGCCATGTGATGCTGGGTGCCCATCCAGCCAGTGCACAAGGTTTCAGTCCCAGGACATATGTACAACCCCCCCAGGCTCCATCATGCTCCCCAGAAGAGAAGCCATGAAGGATGCAGAATCGTGTACAGACACTGGGCACAAAAATGGACTCTCTCAAAGCTGCTCCTGGACGAGCCAGGACCAGGAACATTCTAGAAAAGAAAGAAAGACGTTTGCACTTAGAGGAGCCCCCCTGCCCCAGTTCACAAAGAGCTTAGCAGGACAACCAAAGGAGCTGAATGGTATGGAGACTGGCACAAAGCGAGAGTTAGGAACACTTTACAGACAGTTCTGACACGCTGCCTTCATGCCTCACATATCACTGTTCATTCCTGTACTGTTGAGCTGCAGAAAGCAAACACCCAGTAATTAAACTCAGGCTCAACCCTCTGCCCACAGAGCATCTACATATGAATGCACATTTAAACACAAGTCCATGCACAGACGATGTGCGTTATTCTTCTTTATTGTAATGAAAAGCCATGTAAAAATGACTTTAGAGCTCACCCAGACTGAGTCGAAACACCAGTAACAGCTAGTTAATGTCCAACATATGCTTCACAAAGGTTGGGTAAATCATTTCAGAAATCAATACAGGACAGAAACATTTCAGCACACTGATATATAACCAGACATATAAAGAACCACAAATTAAATTGTTTTGCAGAGCCCATGTGAAACACTAAATCATGTCATTTTTTCCTGTTTCTCAAAGAACTCTAATGCAGCAGCAGCAGCAGCAACTGATAAAAAGTGGGGGGGCCCCCTCGGGTTATGAAGACACGTCCCGCTCCGCCAGACTTTGCTCTCTTCACCGCACATCACATCACCAACTCCTACGTTCACTTGCTTTTTCGTGGATTAATTCATCACTAATCCCATGACAGCATGGCGCTGAAACTCGCAGTCATGACAACGGTGGACGCAGACGGACAAGCTCAAAGTTAACAGCAAATCTCCTGTCAAACCTGTTTTTGATAAGACCAATATCAGGCCAAGTTAATATAAAAAGGTGAAGTGAAGCAGAGGGCTGAGGTTAAAGACCCTTTACACAATTAAGTAAAAACACGATTTGTATTCAATGCACTTCTGAACAGTAACAGCTTGCCAAAATGTTTTACAATATCAGGTGCCAAACTGACAGCTATTAACTGAAACACTTGTGGCGAAAGGTCAGTCCATTCTTTCTACTTAAATGCACGTAACCAATCAGACATGTAAATGTAAAACTGCGTGAGCAGCTGCAGCAGAGAAGCAATAGGACAGATTCCACAGAGCACCAGGGGACTGCCAGCAAGGGGGATTAACCCCCCCCCCCCCTCAGAATTTGAAAGAAGCCCAATACGCTCTTTTTAAGGCAACACCTTTAAAAGGCAATGGCATCAATACACATGTTTCTGGGGGAAAAGTAGGCTCCACCTCGTCCCTCGACTTCAGACTCACTGCATTTACCTCCTCGTCCCTCGACTTCACACTCACTGCATTTACCTCCTCATCCCTCGACTTCACACTCACTGCATTTACCTCCTCGTCCCTCGACTTCACACTCACTGCATTTACCTCCTCGTCCCTCGACTTCACACTCACTGCATTTACCTCCTCGTCCCTCGACTTCACACTCACTGCATTTACCTCCCGCACTCGCTGCATGTGCAGGACAGAAAGCGTGGACTTGCTGACATCATTTTCATAAAACTGAGCCATGTCCACTTTAGTGTTACAAACTGCTGTTGTGACTGTAATCTGGCAATAATGAGACAAAACTCAAAAAGGAATAAATGTATTAAACTTTAATAAGAATTCACATGTCTAATACAAACATTTATCCATTAAAAAAGATCACCACATTCTCTTGCGCAGCTTGCATTTATACCAGGCACAGCCTACCTAATTAGTGAGCCAATGTAGGTCATCTGTCAGACTCCAAAAATCCTAGTCCTTCTTTAAAAACAAAGACAAAAATAAAGTACCTTACATGCTAAAGGAAATACAATTTTAGTATTTGCCTCAAAAGACAAATCTGCCTGCGTTAAAAACTCTCCTATTTTACTTCTATCTGACATAAGCACCTCAAACCAACATCAAAATTCTTGAAACAGACTAGAAAAGCCAATATGTACATTTTACTGCAATGTCAGGGAGACTTAAGAGTATATTGTTGTGTGGTAACTAGTGAAGGACAGATCTAAATGGAAAAATACGACCACAAATTTTTAAGTTATAAGGTAATGTGTTCTAATAGACAACATGAATGAATTAAAATGTCATTCAAGAAGTTGGTGCCATTCCAGAAAACATTACATTTAAGAATATCATTTTAATGGAAAAAATCATGTTAAATAACATGCATGACCCACCACAATAAGCTAAAACCAAGACAGCGCTGGATCAAGCAGATCCCATCACCGAAAACTGTTAAACGTCAGATTAATGACGATGGGCAAACGTGAAACTGTTGCCGCCGCATGCTGTTCAGTTGTGTAACTTTACAGATGTCCTCAAAATACCTTAAAAACAGCCACCTATTAATACTCCCAAGAATTAAACATTATTAGAGAGACTATAACAACATGCGCTGGCGTAGCGTTACCGATGAATCACACGACACTGACTGACGAACTTTATGAACAGGAGGGGAAAAAAAATCTCATTAGACCTACCAGTTTGAGTACTCCCTATGTATGTTTAGTGTAACCTTCTCAGCATACATGCTCCATGACTTTAACCGAGCAGCACTTCCGCTTCCGGGTCGCAGAATATCCGATTCCGCAGGTCCGAAATGCAAGTGGGAGTTTGGGCGAAAAACTCTAACCGCAGCTGGTGCACCGGTGCCATCGCCACCCCCGAGGACATGACATCTATTTTTACGATTAACAAAACTACTATGACATTAACTGATGGGATACAGACGCATTCCTTATACTATTATGGCCGTACGTTGTTCCTGACACCCCCTTATTCGAGCTCAAGTAGTCGAGCTCCACTGAAGGTGACCTTCAGTTCATTGGTGCCTGCGCTTTGCTGCACATGTGCAGCGCCTTGAGTGCTGGCCATCGGCACATTCCAGCGCTTGTAGTAGGTTACTGGGGGTGACTCTGTGCGGAAAAGTCGCCACTTACTGAAAAACATTTACAGGCCTTGTTTGGCATGCTAGCCACATCGGGAGAAGTATTTGACTGGATCTACCGCTCACTGCTAGGAACAGTCCGGTTATGCCTTTGTGCACAACTCAGTTTAGACCAGCCGACAACTGACACCAGGCTCGGAACCGCTTAACACAATTACACAGCAAACGACTAAGATGGCAATTATCCGTTTATTACTTATCATACTAGTTCAAATTGTACTGGACAACAAAAAAGAACAAGGCTTTCTGTTAATTAAAATCAGTTCCATAATACTTAAATTGTGACAATTGGAGCGATGATCAGATAATCGCCGTACTACCAATGCAATCCTAAATGCGCTATATTTGCACCCCCGAAGTGCGCTGTCTAACTGACTGACCCCAACCTTAGTGTTTGGTCTCCAACTGTAATTCAGCGCAGGCATGAATACCATGGAGCAGAGGGAAGCGAAAACATTACCGTCTTCTGTAATGTTAGAGTCTAGAGCAAATAACCGTGCAGCAAACGCATGAAAACGGACAGGCCGGCCACGTACCGCTGGCATCATTATGCGATTCCTTTACAGGTTCTGTGTCGTCCGGCCTCTCGTCCTCATCTGCCAGATTCATCTTTTTAGTATCAGGCACTGTCGCCGGCATGTCGTCTGTCTTACTGACCATAATTGTCTCGGGCGGCGATGTCGCTTTTCGAAGACGAGCTGTGTGTCTCTGTGCGATGGTGTAACAATGCGAGGTCGCCTGTGCACCAGTTTCCCACCTACATGTAAAGTGCGCTCCGGCAAAAACAATTTGCCAGGAAGGGCAGACTCGAACTCACTAGTCACACGTGGTTTATCCGCCTCTTGACCCTTTTGCCTTTGGCGTTTACCACCAACGAGAAGCGTGAATACGGATAACATAGTGGGTCATACCAGAAAACGCGTTTTGCATTTTAAACTTTGCTTAGAGAACATTCGGTTATATTTGGATATATGCAGGTATATATTTGTTAATTTCAACGACAACAGATTTCCAAAACATGCCTGTAAATATATAATAGGTTACATGCTGGAAAAAGTGACGAAAATGTGGAATTATACTGCTAGTCAATTAAATTACAAATTCGTGGCAAAATTCATTTCAACGCACCTATATATAGCGGACCAGCTGTTATCTTAAGATTAATTTAATAAAACGTAGTATTTGCGTTGGTTAACAAAACAAAATTTCCCAAAAATGTGTGGTTATTGCAATGAAGTTTCAGGAATAAAATATGTGCACATGTGAGGAGCTTTAGTCAATTCAGAGATTTATTAAAATAAGAGTGCAGCTGTAAGCTCTCGGTTAAGCAACCACAGCATTGTGTGTTTAGGACAGAAATAGGGGAATTTCGGCTAAAAGAACACACACCACTGCAAAGTAAGGTCAACCGGGGTCGGATCCCGATGGAGGTTTTCTGTATACATCATAAGCAAAAATGGACAGTATGCATTATTACTACAAACAAATAAATAAAAGCTGTGACTGCAGTTACAGTACTTGTTCATCTTCAGAGTCTTGTTAAAAAGCGCACACCTTACGGAAACTCCTTATATAAAATAGTCTTTACTATTCTGCATCCTTCATAGCGTCTCCTCTGGGGGGCGCGATGGGGCCCCGACGATATATAAATTCAATGTAGAATAATGTCATGTTGACTTTCTTGCATTATGTATAACTTTGAGTACTATGTTTTCATATATTGATAAAAAAAATAGCCAGTTGGGTTTAGTTTTGGTTTCAAAGTGTAAGGTAAGGTTAAGTAATTAATTCGTGTACGAACACAGCTACAGTCGTGCTGTTTAATTAAGCAGGGAACAGTCAGAGTGTAACCTGGAAGAATAACGGTGTGCGCGTCTTGATTTCAGTGTTAACAGCAAGCAAATCGCAGGAAATCCTTGTATGAAACTGCACATCACATTGTGTGTCTCGTTCCAAATCACACTGCTGAGTGTACACACCCTGTGCTCACACCTATCAAACACTCCCACGGGGACGCGCATATTAATGCGCAGCAACAAGGCACGCGCCAGGGCACGCATAAACATGCTGGAGGACTGGCAAGGCTTTGGAAACAGTATCCTTCTCTCATTGCGCTGCATCTTAGCTGAAGTACTCCGCAAAAACCGGAATTAGATGAAAATAATGAGTCATTTTATCTAGTTCAAGAAGTGCAACAAGCTGAAGTAACTGCAGCCCAGCATACTGAAGCCAAAATGATGGGATAATTTTCAGAGTTTAGGAGCGGCGATCAACTGCTCCCAATGCAGTATGAATAAGAAAAAAATGTATTGACCATGCACCTGTAATCAGCCCTCAGTGCAGCATCGAGACCAAATCAGGATCTCCGTGGAATTACATATTTCTGGAGGCAAAAACAACTGATCGAGCCCTAAGTGTTACTCAACTTTTATATACAGTATGTTCCTCACCTAGTTCCATTTGATCGTTAACGCTGACATTTCCACAAGTATAGCTATTGATGTTAATCAGCGTAATTTATCTTTAACTGTTCAGCCCACCTAATGGTCACACAGTCCCAAAAAATCATAAAGACGTTTATGGGAACATATAAAATACACACCTTGAGGCAGATCATGTGAAGTCTGTTTGACTACGTAACACAAAGGTTTACCTCTAGTTGCCATGTGGTTGCCTGATCCCTTGCCTAGTATCAGCGCTGCTAGTTTCACCACAAAATGGACATTGAACTTTGTCCTACCGAAAATTTAACTGAGCGCCATTAGAAAGGACTGCACCTATCTGCTGTATTTTCAAAGTTATATATTTGTAAAAACACTTTCAATCAAATAAAATACACACTTGCAGGTGTCCTATTATCTATGATACAATTTAATACAATGCTTTAAATACTTCTTAAAAAGCTCTTTGCTACAATATTTATAACTAACTTTGAGATGTCAGCTATATTCACCCATTAAATATCAAAGCTCTACTGCAAAATGTCTTGACGTTTAGGTGTTTATAAAATACCTGCAGTTTCACTACAAGCCGGGTGCGCCTGCTGCTGCTCCCTTTGTCCGCACTAGGTGGCGTCTTGAGTCAGTGGCTGTCCCTGCACCAGGCATTATAAACACAGACACAAAGGAGAGCGCCTAGTCCTGCCTAATATTTTAAAATTCAAGCTCTGTGCAAGTTCTGCAAGCACATGACATTCCCCACACATGGAACCGGTACAGGGTGCGTCCACCTACTACATAGGACTGGGATCCTGCCCTGGAAGTAACACTTTTAAGTCCTTCCCCTGTGACAAAAGCATGACAGGTAACTGGAAACTGATTATCGCGTGGATGAATGGACAGATGGACAGACAAGCAAAGCGATGTACTCAGGGCCTCTTATGACCATTCACACATAAACCATCAATGGTTGTGTAAATGTTATGTGGAGATGCGTCAGAACAGTGTAGTTCACATCCCGGTTAGGGGCATGTGACGTTTTCCTTTTACATTCTGGTGGTGGAAGCAGAAGATAATAAGCGTTCAGAACACACAGCTGTGCCCTTCCCCAGGAATAACGCCAAACAGCACACGATGCAGTATTCCCTCAGTATCATTTGCATTTACAACCTTGGGAGAAATGTTCACGACCCTCCAACTGTAGGAGCTTTATCTGATGTGGGAAACTGAATAAATATGAGAATCCATGGGGGAGGTGAGCACTTCTGCATCCACAGAGCGGGTCTGCACTGTACTGCAGGACATCCGAGACATGTAGGACCCAAGCCTCAGACAACATGAAAGTGACATCAGTGAAAGAGAGGGACAGTGTGGTTTTTGTATCCCTAGTACAACAGAAACCCTGCACCAAATGGTGGGGGGGTCCATACCCAGGGTGCACAGGCAGACTGCACAAGAGACCTCACTGTTCTTCAATAAAACAGCTCAAGCTAGACTTCCTTTTTCCAGTCTCCTATTCTCATTCATTGATTTCATAGCTGGGTGAGATAATCCTTTAGATTTCGAAAGCCTTTCTTTTGACATGAATATTCATAAGTAATTTGTTCAAGATTATAATGAAATAAAAGTATCATTACGCGCACAATGAACAGTAATGGCAACGATGGCTATGATGATGAAGACGATGTCTCGGGATGAC
>JABJVR010000104.1:169405-196913 GCA_025773905.1 Chitala chitala | reverse complement strand
TGCAGAGGCAAAAACTGTTATAAACTCTCCTGGGCTTCCCTGGTACTAGATTGCTAAAACGCAGCAAAAAAGGTAACTGTGTCTTCACTAAACTGAACTTCTCCAGGAAAAGGAAAAAAAAAAAAAAAAAAAAACTTAAAAATGCTTGTAGCCAAAGTCTTACCAGCATATAGGTACAGGCAGGCCTGTCAGGTGCTTGTGAACTGGAAATTTGAAGACAATTATATCTTCTAATTGCACTACATGAGTAAAAATCTAGGCAAGAAGGATCGGCCTTAAAAAGGCATTTACTGCAGTGCAATAAGTGTTGTGTATATACTGACACGTTGTGTACATTGTATAAATACACTGTCCTCACTGAATGGCAGCCCCTCGCTAGAGGAGTCACGTGACACGCACAGGTCCAGTCGGGTGTCTCGTGACACGCGGAGGTCCAGCCAGTGCTTGGGACAAGGCTATAAGGCTTCCCATTCATTCTCATTTCAGCACACAGCTACACCAACACGAGGCGCAGGCTTCACCCAAGAACGCTAGAAATGCGCGGAATCCAGACCGCCCGGCTGCTCGCATGGATCCTATTATAAGCATTTCATCGGGCGACATGGCAGTGTGGTTTGACAATCCTTCCAACACTGCCACAAGTACAGAAAGTAGGTTACAGAAAGACGACACAGGCGCACCTCAAAGGAGAACTGCTCTCCGCTGTTTTCAGAATCAGGTTCACACTACAGATTAACGAGTTTTAACCCGCTCATGATCTTTCTTGTCACCTTTGTTCCACGTGAAGTAATCGGTAGAATTAAGATTGAAAAGCGACTAATCATTTTAAGAATTAAGTCACACTGCACTTTAATGTCACTCGGTCCAATAAGGCGAAATCGTCACATTTGTTGAAAGATTCTAAAATGACTGTCACAATGCTATGCACTTTCGGGTGGTTAAAAAGTGAGCAACTGTCCACCTTTTAGTCTAAGATGTCTGGTAGTTGAATCGTGTCAACTGGACTTTATTCTTGATAAAAACGTTTTACTACTCATCCAAGTAGTTTTTTCAGCCTGAGATCAGGCTTCAGCTCCTGGGATGAATGGTGAAATAGATTAAATTAGAAGTAGGTGAAATGAAGAAGATGAAATGCTTTAGCCTGAGATCGGGACTCTTCATTGATCCGTACATCAGAGAGATTATATCGAAAAACGGTCCCACGTAAAACTGCCAAGTCTGTCAACACCAGTCAAAAACACTTTCATAATACTAACCGCATCAGGCGACAATATACTATATACTGCAGGTCCCATTACGAAAATCAGATCGTTTCCCCAAACCCGTAACTGATGCTTTCAGGTGTGGTCCTTTGTAACATTTATCACATCTGCTGTTTCTGCTTTCACATTACGTGTTTTGGACACGTACCGATTGACGCCGACACCAAAGTATGCGAGAAGAAAGAATACGTGGAGATGAGGTCTTCTGCCATTTGAGGGTGCATCCAAAAACTACACAGAAAAGAAGGCAAGGGTGAGTGAAATAAACCAGGCAACAGATAAAACAGAAAGTGCGCTAAAGCAGAAGCTTCACTGCCATCACACGAAACGTTTTAGCCACACAACATCTGCGCTCTTTGACAAGCAAAGTAGGCATTCATTCAGATGGAAGTGCTGACTAAATCGACGAGTGGACCGCGAGTACACGTATAAACACAAGCAGCCATTAATATTGTGCAACTTCAATACACATCAATGAAAATTACATATAAACGAAATAAACAAAAAACGTATCAAACACAAGACGCTGTTTTGTCAAAATAGATTTTTTTTTTATAATTAAACAATTAAAAAAAGAGAAGCGATATAACTTACCAAAGCACAGACCAAATTCCCGTTATAAGGCTATGGACGAAAGAGGTCGAGATGTTTCTCCATTTCCACACGTTCCTGCAGGCGGGCTCGGGCACTGGGAGCGAGTTCAAAGTGCTGTTTACGAACTTGAAAAAAATTACGGATCCCACCGTTGTCAGAATAGCCGAATAAAAATCCATCCTGTCGAATAATCCCTGGAATCGCTTCTCATTAAATTAATAATTCTAATATTCGCGCGTCTGCAAACCAGGATTGTTTTTGAGCGCTTATTTAATTAAACTAATTTCATTTCATCCGCAGTTCACGTTATTTCTGTGCACTGGTTTAATTCCAGCACACTGTTAACTGTGTACCTGATTATGCTAATGAAACATGAAAAATGTTAGAAGCGCAGACCAGTTACGATATCTACTTGTTGGACGCCCGTAGATCGGGTTGTTCATGACAGAAAACTGCAGAAACAAAGCGTGAACGCAAACACGTGAGTTGTGAAACATGTAACAATCTGGCTGTTATAAAAGCCACTCTGACGTTGTGTAACTTCGCTTCTCATGTAACCAAACAGCATAAACCTGCCCTACTACCAAAAGGCGTGGTTTCTCATACTCCACTCTTTTCTTGACGAGTTTCATCTCTGAAACGAACTGTGGGAATCGTAGTTTTTTCCGGTTTCGTAACCCGCAAAGGTTAAACATTGTAGCGAGTGGGCATCACCCTCAAGGGTCCAATACAGTAGCCCGATTAACTGAGACCCTGGCTCAGCGGTATACTGCCCTGCCTTTTGCGCTAGTGACCCGCTTTTGAAACCCGCTTCCTCCCCTGGTCCGTTACAATTCCGTACTGTGTGCTCCTTAATGTCTCCATGGTATAGCAAGATTGGAAAATAGAATGTCAACTTACTTTATTTATTCATTCATTTAGCAGACGCTTTTATCCAATGCGACTTACAACATTTCACATGCATGTTTCAATGAGCTAGCGCTGGGTGTCTTGCTCAAGGACACACCTAGGGCTGGGCTGGGATTTGAACCAGGAGACTCCTTGATCCCAGCCTGATGCTCTACCCATTATTATTACTTATCACTTTTTTTATGCTGTTTGCGGTTAATCCGATCATTTATAACCAAAGCAACTAACTTCTTAAAATAGGAAAAGCGCGACATCATGTGGTTAATCACTGGAATTTAAGATGCTGTTATAATGGATATTATACTATAGCGACCGCCGCGGGTGGCGGCAGGCCGGCTGCAGTAACGGTGACGTCACCTCCAGGGGTCGAATACGTACAAAAGAGACTGATTAGCTCCTGGGATTAAATGTGAATTAATAAAATCGCAAGTATTATTAAACTGTAAATTCAAATTAGTAAAGTGGGATTTAAATCGTGAAATTAACGTTATTTCATTTTAACTGCTTCCCTGACTTATTACTTATTTTGACTATTAACTGTGGAGCAGTAAATTGTGATAAGGTACGTAAACGTATTGCTAATACTAGCGGCGATTGTGTCGTCGTGTTCCGACTCAGACCAGTACCTGAACCTACTGAATGGCCAGGTTCTGCCATCGGTGCATTTTATCTTCCCTGATGACACGGGAATATTCCAGACTGACAATGACATGATTCATCATGCTGAAATTGTAAAACGGGTTCAAGAAAGATGAGGATGCACTTAAACACATGACCCTAACCCCCTTGGAAGTCTTTAGGACGTGCTAGAGAAAACTTTACAGAGTGGTTCGACTCTGTAAGTGGTCTGTAATGCCAGATGTTGTGTCAGGAACGCTTTTTTGTGGCAACTTTTAAATCGAACTATGATGATGATGATGATGATGATTATTATTATTATTATTATTATTATTATTACAACACAGTTTTCTACTCAGATTATGCCGAACTGACTGCTGCATTCTGTCATTGTACTCCTTTGCAGCACTTTATATTTTGTCAAGGGGCCTAAAACTTAAATTTTCACTTTTGAGACAAATATCTCTATTTTTGTTTTGGTCTTTATTCTATTATTATTATTATTACTATTATTATTATTATTAGTCCTCGCCATTTTCCGATAACCTGCCGCTTCTTGCATTTTGAAAACGTGTTTCCTTTTGAACCATATCGTCCGTTGAAGGTGTTATTGAACATCAACAGTTGTATTTCTGATACATCAATGTTTCCTGCTTTGCGGTGTGTACGACCTGTCTAAAAACATTTGGTAAAGTCCAGATTTCGTTTGCGGGCGAACATCCAACATTTCATTTGTACGACATCACGCAATGCTGATAAATGAGACCCGGATCATGTGGTATGACCGTGTCAAATAACAGCTCCCGAGAGCCTAATTTTATGTTTACAAAGCATGGATGGAGAAAGAAAGGCGTGGTAATCCGAGCTGCGATATCCCATGTGATCCGGTGAGATGCACCTTCCTCGCAACCGCTCATTGTCGTACGTGTTGCTCGCGGACGCTGAGTTATCTCAAACAGCCGGTTTACACACCCAAAGTTACATTTGTCTCGAGGTCTGTCTCGTGATCACGTTTTTCGCCCACTAGTCACGTAAAATAGGAGGAAAGTAAGCAGGTAAGTGTGGACAGGCTTGTTTTGTCTGGGGTTCAGTAATTCGATTAACTAGTGATGGTGATGATAAAGGCTTGTAAATCAGCCGTATTTAAACCGACAAACTATAATTCACATAACTGTTCTCTTTGTTATGGTACTTGAGATATATATGCTTCTTCTTGATATTTAAAAGTAAATTCTCATAAATCCATCGTTTAACACCTTTTAAACTGTTTTCATAATTGATCAAATTATGTTCTACTATTACGTTTCTCATACGTTTCTGTTTTTGGAGGACAGATGTAGATGTGTTTTTCTTAAGAACAGGCTCAGAAGTGGCATTAAATTCACTGTAATGGCATTAAATTCACTGTAAAACGCTTTAAAAATCCGGTAACATAACGGAAGTGATGGCGTACAATGTACATGTTCAGATATAATATGCGAATTGATGGAATGGAACAAACTTCCTTTTTTATAGTACGACGGCTTCACAATTGTTATTTAAACATAGAATGGGAAGTAACTGAATATGTTCTGTGTAGACATGGCCCATTCAGAACCAGAACTCAACGAGGAGGTTATCACGAGCGAGGTGTGCCATGAGTCTGACATGCAAGAAGGACAGTAAGAGTTATTATTTTTTGCTTATGATGTAGCTATTAAAAACATAAATATCTTCAGGAAATGTATGAATGGATGTTAGATTCAGCAGTACATATTATAGTGGTGGCTTGATGTGTATGCTGTCTACAAACAGCAGTAGAGTGAGGTGGTGCGAGTGTAATCTTCCTCTTTACAGATGAGTTTTTCCCTCCAGCTCCTTTTTGTGTTTTATTCTTTATGTGGCTGTCCTCTTGAGTGCTGTTGTAAACAGACCCCAAGGGTATTCTGAGAATTACCCACCCAAACTCAGGGGACTGCATCTGCTTACTCTCACATCTCAGGTTCATAAAAATCTGGTCCCAGTCCCTAAGCATATGTACCTGGTCCACTGTCCCTCTCACAGGGTTCTGTTTACAGAACAGCCCTGAAGAACTCTCACAAATGTCTTGATGGCAACAGCAGAATTTTACTGGGGCTAAAAAAATGGAAATATCACAGTCTCACATTCAGGGTAAAGTAAAATGACAGGTTTGTTTCCACTCCTTTTTATGTTTAATTGCATAGTGTATCTTAATCTGTTTTCTCACAGGGGAGATTCTTACTTCAGGAACTCAGGATAAACACCTTGCTTAGAACAACAGCAATCCACTGCTGGGATTTGAACGGTCTTCACTTTGGATTGGCTGTGTTTCTAATTACCACCTTACCTGCTGCTGTTTACAGGTTTTCCACACACCATGGCTGTTCTCTCTGTAGCTGCTGTCATTCAGTAGCTTCCTACGTAGCTGGGAGTGTCAGATGGAACAGAGTGGTGTACCTGTGGGAATGTGAATGTTTTGTTCACATTTTTTGTTCACAAAAGGTCACAAAGTTCTTAAAGATACAATGACATTGTTTGGTCCTGCTCAGCCCAGTCCAGACCTAAAATGTAACACCAGGTGGATGGACATATAGTCCTATAGGTTTCATAGGTGCCTGTCAGTTCACCTCTTTAAACATGTCTGTTCTCACAGGATGAAGGAGGTGGATATTGGCCAGTACAAGGTTCTTCTGGTGCGCAGTGGAGGTGCCTACAAGGCTGTTGGAAACAGCTGCCCTCACTACGGGGCTCCGCTCAGCAAAGGTAAGGTCTGGCTCAGGTGCTTACTACACCAGGTGTGCGCTAAGCCTTCCATCAAGGCAGGCTGGGTAGACACAGAAGGTGTCTGAGCTGCGGTTGGAAAGCCATTTACAACGTGGCTGCAGTACCATGACATCACCATTTTTGTATTGTTTTTTTTTGTTCTCACAAGTGTGGACTGATGATTAACAGCTTTCACTTGTTCTGTTTTTTTCACCACTTCACTTAACCAACGAGACATGTTATATCTTTGAAAGTTAACAATAGTACTTTTCATCCACCGTGTGAAGGAGAGCACATACACGCACCTATGTGAGACAGGTATTATCACTGTGTGTTTGTCTGTAGGTGCTCTGTCTGGAGGCAGAGTGCGATGCCCCTGGCACGGAGCATGTTTCAGCATAGAGACTGGCGATATAGAGGAGTACCCTGGCCTCGACTGCCTACCTCGTTATGAGGTATCCCCCAAATTGTGCTCCACTCCAAAACACCTAGTACATTACATGAGGTCTGAGTGGGCTGTGTGCTGCCTGTTTGTAATCCAATACTTTGATGTAAACTGAAATTCTATAGTGTTGTTTGAAAAGGACAGGTTTGAGCATAGAGACATAATCCCTTTTTCATTTGAAGGTAACCGTCAAGAACAGTAAAGTGTACGTAACAGCAAAGGTAAAGGTAAGTCACCTGCTTCAAAGAAAAAAAAGTGTTCCTTTTTCAAACGTGTTCTAGAATGTGAAGATGCCTTCAAATATGCTCCTGTTTTACAAAGAAACGTGTCTGTGTAAATATGTAAATAATATTACATACAGTTTATATATGTTTGTGTTCAAAACATATATATGTACATTGTAACAGGATCTGAAGAAAAGCAAACGGGTAAAGGACATGGGCTCCCGTGTACCGGAGGTGTCTCACACAGTGCTACTAGTGGGAGGAGGTGAGAGGAAGGACAGACAGCTCAGGAAAATAGGAGGCTGCAGAGTAGTGCAGGCCTCTTTAACTTAACGATAACTAACAGTATGCACACAGAGATGTTTGTAACTCCAGTATCCTTAAGGCTTCTGTCAGTAATGGGGAAAATGATTCCTAATTTTGTTTATTTTGCTATGGCAGGACCTGCTGCGTTGGTCTGTGCTGAAACACTTCGACAAGAGATGTACAAGGGCAGAATTGTCATGGTTACTAGGGAAGCCCTTCCACCGTACGACCGGCCCAAGCTGAGCAAGGTGTGCCCAGTGCAGGGCTAGTGTGGCTGTATTTGGAAAAACACAACAAGTGAACATTGACACACGAGTCCTGTTTGTGTGTTTTGAAGCTGCCATGTTTGTGAATTCTGGCCCAGTGACTGCCCTGCACCCACCGTTAACATAAATATGACTAATGAATGAACACATGTCCTCTTCCCATGTTAATGCCTCCCCAGGTCATGAATGTTGATGACGATAGTATCCTCCTTCGACGGATGGAGTTCCTCCAGCAGTACGATATTGAGATGTGGACAGACAAGGAGGTGGGTAATTCATCAGTGTTTTACACTGTATTAATTAAATAAGCAAAACAATATAAATGTATGATTTCAAAAGTATAGATAGTATTTGAGTATCACCATATCAGTTGTATATTTGTTTTGTCCATGGCCTGATGACAGTTTAGGAGATGTAGTGGAACTAATGCATATTTGTCTGTACTTGCTTTTGTTTCCAGGTTACATGTATTGATACAGAGAGGAAGACGGTGACTTTGAACGACAGTTCCACCCATCACTACGACCAGCTTTTATTAGCCAGTGGCTGCAGGTGGGTCAGGGACGTCTGGGCCTGTCTCTGGTGGAAGGCTGGTCACTTTATGTGTCTGTATTACACAGCTGTTGTAGGAACCATGTCCTTTAATTCCTGCACCCTGTCATCATATGTCAGTACCTTCCAATACAGGACCTGGCAGTTTTGTTAAAAATCACTTGGCAGTTAGGACTCTGGAGTCACTTTTCTGTGGCGTCTGTTTCCTGCTTGGCTGGGAGTGCACAGGAGCAGAGATGGTCCTGTTTCTGCTCCCCCCTGCAGGCCCAGGACCTTGCAGTGCCCCGGTGCTCACCTGCAGAATGTGAGAACCCTGCGAGCCCCCAGTGATGCCAGAGATATACACCTGGAGAGCATCGACCGCAAAGTCGTCATCGCTGGCTCCTCCTTTATAGGTAGCATGAAAGGCACCTAGCCTCTGGCTAACACCCAGATTCTGGCTAACACCTGGCCTCTAAGTTTGCATGAACCATCATTTGTATGTTTTTAAGGAAAATTACTGTCATTAACCATAGAGTAATGGGCCACTGTCTATATTATAACTGTAATGTGTAATAATCAGTAATGTTTTCTTGTGTATGTTCACTGTGTTTAGGTGTCTGCTCTCCTTTTCACTCTTCTACCTTTATACACGATTAGCTATATGGACATTATGTTGATCGGTTGTTTTTCCCTTCTAGGTATGGAGGTTGCATCTTACTTGGCAGATATAGCTGCCAGTGTGACAGTTATTGGCAGTAGCCAAATTCCCTATCAAAGCACGCTTGGCCCAGAAATTGGGAAGATCACCATGCAGGTTGCTGCAATAGCATTGTTCCTCATCTTTTGTCTTTCTGCACTGATGTCATGATGTTGCACATGGAACCTTGAATTTGCAATTAAAACTATAAATTAACAGTTTTTCTATCATTGATTAATTTTTAATTGAGCGACTAATAGATGCCACATTTCCCGTTAATGCTTCTTTCCTCTTCACGTTTTCCAGCTGTTAGAGGAGAACAAAGTGAGGTTCTACATGAGTGACCATGTGACTGAGCTCAGAGGGGAGAATGGAAAGGTAACAGAAGACGAGATGGCTCAGGCAGTGGCCACAGATTAAACATGTACAGTGTGGCTGTGAAATCAGCAGCACATCCTGGTGTTGGAGTTACTAACTATCATCCCTGTAGGTCCAGGAGGTTGTCCTGGAGAGTGGTGCAGTGTTACCAGCAGACATTGTAGTTGTGGGGATAGGTACGTACCAGCAGCTTTTTTTTTTTTTTTTGGTACAGTATAATTTCCTAGGATGTACTGAGGTCAAAGGTGAAATGTCAGCATATGAACATTCTTGCATATCCTTTTCTGAAAATTGGACTTATTCATAAAATGGAGAGCCCTGCACATTCCATGTCATGTTATGCTGTTCAATATTTGTGTTCTGCTGTTATCCCTCTCTCCAGGTGTCATACCCAACTCGGAGTTCCTGAAAGGAAGCCCTGTGCAACTGGATTCCAAGAACGCGGTTATCGTGGACAAGGTATCAGGGAGCAAACAAACTCTTCTGTCAGTAATAACCATCTGCAGAGGCTTTTTGTGGATTTGATTGTCAGTAATGACGATACTGTCCCATTCTCTTCCTTGAAGTTCATGAAGACCAACGTGCCAGATGTCTTCTCTGCGGGAGATGTGACCTCCTTTCCCTTGTCTGTTCACAAGAACCAGCGAGTCAGTCTTGGACATTGGCATCTAGCACAATCTCAGGGTACTGAATCTGCCCACAGAACCCATACCTGCTGCTGCTTACTTTTTGTGCTGGTTTTCTATGACACTGATGAGGTGCCCTTTGTTTTCTGAAATTCAGGAAGAGTTGCTGCATTCAACATCCTGAACAAGCCCATGGAAATGAACTCTGTTCCATTCTACTGGACAGTGTTGTTAAAGAAAAGCCTCAGATATGCTGGTAATAGTGTACTTTGGTTACCATTGCTATCAAGTCAGATAGTTATCCCACTTCTGATGTTACCTTCTCAATGTTTCACCCATGAACAAATATTGAGTTTATATTTTCTGTGACAGGCTATGGGGAAGGATACAAGGAAGTCATTCTGAAAGGCAGTCTGAAAGAGCTGAAGTTTCTTGCCTTTTACATAAAGTGAGTGGTAAAACCGCACAAGGATGCTTTAGCCTCAGACCTCTATGATGAATGCTCGGGAATAAAACAATGATAGAGGTACATTTAACCTGATCCTCAAGATCTAAAATATGACAACAGGGATGATGAAGTGGTAGCAGCAGCCAGCATGAACTTTGACCCTGCCCTGTCCCAGCTGGCAGAGAGAATGGCAGCCGGGAAGAGGACCACCAGAGCTCAAGCTGAGTGAGTTTGGTGTGGGGCCAGTGACCTGTGGAGCTGGTCTCCCGTAGGGCCGATCCATCGGCTCCTTGTCACTCCTACCCCAGTGGTCTCTAGATTTCCTCAGTTATCCTAAATGAGTTAGGTGTAACCACAATTTTTTTTTTTTTTTGTCTTTAAGATCTGAAGACCTGAGCTGGTTGAAGCTGCAGTGACCCCCCTCCCGCCATACCAGATGTTAGACAGTACCGCAGGGCAGACCACTCTACAGTTCCTCAGTATCGGTCTTAGCTGTGTACCTCGCTGTTTAGCCACATTAACTTGTAAAACTTGACAGTACAGATTTTCTCTATTCTTCTCTATTTTGTGGGTGATTTCAGCTGTGTAGTGCTCCTGCTACACATACAAAAAAACATAAACCCACACGCACTCGCAGAACAAATATTTTGGGAAGTCAGGCTGCTTAAAAAGAAAAAGCTTTAAAATGCCAGAACAAAGTCACAGTGTCAGGAATTTAGTACTTGTCAAATTTTAAACTGCTTATTTAAAATGTAAGAGGAGAGGACATATCAGATCAGCTTAACTTTTGCAGTTCAGAGAACGAGTTTCATTTTCTACATTTTCTCCAAGGTTGCAGAAAGATGTGCATCCTTCTTGGACAGCACAATGAGAAGGTCAATAGCGCACCAGTCTCCTCCACTATTTCCCATACAATTTATGCACATATGTAACCGGTCATTGTTACAAAGACAGGCATGAAGCCTTGTGCTTTGACCTACACAACAGGTCATTATGCTCAACAGTTAAATGCTTTCCAGTTTTTTAACAGCTAGCAATTAATCAAAGTAAGGGGTACCACAGAGGGGTGGAAATCTAGAATGACCCCCAAGGGCCTTTGACTGACAGGGGCTGGTAAAAATTAAACATAATCTTTTATGGGGCCCAAAATAAAATTTCCTCACATCTCAAGAGTTGTGGGTTGGGATTCATTTCTTGGCATTGTGCGAATGGATTTTTGCCTGTTCATGCCACAGTCCAACAACATGCTGATTAGGTGCGTTTGGCAACATAAATGTGTATGTGTGAGTGACGGGTGGGCAGGTGACCAGGGGGTTCCTTGCCTACTGAAAATAGGCTCCAGGCCACCCACAACCCTGGAAAGGAGGAGCAAGTGGAGAGTGAATGAATAACGCTTTAATTCGCTTCGTGTTTTCTCCCCAGAATTAGCATAACTAGCGAAGCTATACTAGCGATGTAATAAATCTGTGTTTATGTTACGTCTGTGAACCGCTTAGTTTAACTTACTTAATGGGTGATGTCTGAATCTTCAAACATTACCAATGGAATGGGTCGTCACTGTTTTTACCATTTGTTCCATTTTTTTCCCCATCAGCAACTGTTATTTAGCTACAATCAAGAAGTATCCTTCACCTCCAATAAAATAAATTAAAGGCTTTATCCAAGACTTAAAATTTTTATATAATGAATTAAAACCATAAGACTCCCACGGTCCGTTACAACGTTGTAGCGACCGCTGCGGGTGGCGGCGAGTCGGCTGCAGTGACGATGACGTCACACCAAGGGGTTGAGACGAGGGGCCGATTAGTTTCCAGCGTTAAAGAGTTGAGTGTGTGGCTCGGCGGGTAAGTACTTTTCTTTGGTACGCTGCAACCCGATTCTGAAACCCGCCTGCTTCATCGGTCCATTACAAAAAAATTCATGTAAAAAGTTCACGGTAAATGACTCTGACAAGAAAACAATTAACAGCTAGTTCCTTGTTCTGCCTTTCCTTGCAGAAGTATCCAAAATTTTTAGTACGTTACTTTGTTTACTTATGAAGGTTGACAGGAGCATGTGCTGTAATAACGAATACACAAGACACCCCTAGGGGTCGAAGACAAGAGTCTCAGCGACCCTGGTTCGAAACCCGCCTACTGCCCCGGTCCGTTGCAATAGGGAATGGCTCTTACAACTACGTTGAGATCTTTAGCCTTAGTTTGCATTAGTAAAGTCGATTTTATTTAGTCAACGTTTCGTTTTTGTCTTAGAAGAAACAACGCTGACAAATATCTTACTTTTGTCAACGAAACGAACGCTGCTTACAAGGGAATATGTAAAAAGGACTGATATGTTAAGCCTTGATATAAAATGTTTGAATGAAGTTGATATGCAATCCAATACACTTACATTATAATAATTAAAAAAAAACCCACTTACTTCACTTCCGTCAGCCATCTCGACCTTTCAGGCTCAGATTTGAATCTTCCCTCCAAAATAACCGTCAAAAGTGACCAATCACCGGATGGGAAACGTCGCGCGCTCTTCGCGCCACCTCCCCTTCCGAACGATAAAAAACGTCCTTGTTTCACGAGCTTGGAGGGTATGCACGCACAGACACGGCTCAGCGTGCTCCTTAAACATGGCTACTCTGTCCAAATAAAGATAATAAAGTATCGCCATTGTGCCATGTTAATATGGGATGGCCTTTGGAGGTCAGGGATAATGCACCAAATAAATGTAGACAGAAGCCAACTGTGCTGGCCCCCAGACCTGCTGAGGATATCTGATAGGACAGGATTAACCACGTCCTGCTTTTAACAAACAAAGATGAAGGCAGTGTTAAGATGGACAAACAACCCAGTCTCTGGGAAAGGTGAGGAGCTGAAACTGAAGTTAGAACGGAGACTCTGAAAATCACAAGAGTGGTTAATATACTATGTTCACAAGTCAGTGTTACACTGTTTTGTGTATAATTAACTTACAAAATGCAAAGTAAATGAAACAATCATATTTTTAGTAAATTTTCTTCATCAGTTTTTTTTTTATTTAAGACAGTGTTCCTAGGGGATACAGCGCATAAAACCCAAAATAAACATATGTGATTAAAAAAATTAAGGCCAAGTGCACTAAATACGAAATATGGCAAATAAATTTTTGTTACTTATTTTACAGTTGTGCCTGTTTAAGGTCCATTCACACATCTTGTGTATGCGTATTTTTTTTTTTATTAGTTTGACGAGCACATGCTGCTACAAATTATGGAAAATATTTTTCCGACAAGGTGACAACGATTTATATTGAACATGAAAAAGCAACAGAGGTTTCGTGTAACGGTAACGTAATAGTCTGCTCAGATAGTCCTCCACTATCCCAGAAGCCCTTGTTTACGGAAGTAGACCTTAAGCCATCGGGGAAGTTAGCTGTTGTGATATAATGATGGAAGAGGAAGAGCTTGAATTTGCAGACGATTTAGAGGCGATTTTGCACCTTACTCCTGAGGTGCAGTTGGCTATTGAACAGGTATTTGCTGCGACTGTGGTCATAGATAACCAGCACCACGCGTCTCAGTGAGCGGCTAACAATTTATCTAGCGTGTTAGCGTTGGCTAGATAGTGCGATGTAGCTGTCAGTGGACTGTAATTCCATATATTTCGTGTATTACATAGAGGCATGTTACACTGTGCACTTTGATGTACTGTGAAGTAAATATCAGATATTACTGAAGTTATACGGGTGTCTAGTCCGTTGACAGAATAAAGATGGTCTTGCATACGCGATAAAATTGCACACACAAGACGGAAGCATACTGATGTTGTTAAATTGTTTTCATAAAATTGTTTGCAAGAGTGACATCGCAGAGGCATTTATATTTCATTGATGCGCCTGGTTAGGGGTCCATAATGTAATCGTTTGTAGTATTACTGTAATTCTTTATATGAAGGAATCAGCAAGTCCTCACTTTGCTGTCTGCAGCGTGACCACAATGCTGCGGCTAGACTTTTGAAGGGCACTCTCAAACATGACCACATCTTCCTTATTCCAAAACACGACCACATCTCCCCTATCCTAAATTTTCTCCCCTGGCTTCCGGTTCAATTTAGAATTGATGTTTGTGCTTGTCTTTAAATCCCCTCATGGCTTGGTGCCGTTGTACATATCAACGTGTCTTTAGGTTTTAATGCTGTACAGCACTTTGTACAATTCTTGTTCTTAAATGTGCTTTAAATAAACATCACTAATCCACTTCTAAATTTTATATGACTATTTGAAGTATGATGTGGTTGTTGATTCAGAAAGTAGTTTGGCAGCTTGTAAATTTTTAAAGAGTGAATGTCGATGGAAGGGTAATATATTATGGTGTTCGTGCAAGAATTGTGCATCACTTTACTCAGTTATTGCAATATACTGTATATAAAGCCATAATAAGAGGACAAATGGTTATTCCACAGGTTTTTCCTAGTCAGGACCCTTTGGACAGGGCGGATTTCAATGCAGTAGAATACATTAACACCCTGTTTCCTACAGAGCAGGTATGTGGGGTTATACTTGAGAAAATGTTAGACACCACACAACTGTTTTTGTATATACAAATACACAAAAATGTTGCCTGTGGATTTTTTTTAAATTTAGTGATTTGGTAATTAAACATTTCCTGCTTTTGTACAAATGCTTATTTAGCTTCTCCTCTACATATGGCAAGGTTCTTTGTCCTGCTCATGGAGGGCCCCAGTAGCTGCAGATGTTTGTTTTAGACAATTTTAGTTTTAACTAAACCTTAATCTGAATTAAACATTGACTTTTTCCTGTAATTGCTGTCAATCCAGAAATTTTCAACAACTTTTATTTTTAAGAATTTAATTTTTAATCAGTTTCTTGTTAATAATAATAATAATAATAATAATAATAAAAGTCATTGCTCTTGAGTAACCTTTTTTTTTTGTAATTGGCACTTATGTTAATTGTCAAATTGTAATACAGCAATTAATAATGATTACTGCTTTGAATTAAACAGCATGCCTAATTATCCAGACATTTCCTGTTCTGATTCTGCAATTTGAGGGACATTGTAATGTGTGATTAATATTTTTGTTACAGATCTTAAAGCACAACAGTCACATTTTTAATTTTCTTCTTGGTAACAACTTGGTGGCCTGGTGGCTTAATGGGTAGAACATCAGGCTTGGATGTGGAAGTCTCTCAGTCTGAATCCCAGCCCAGCCACCGGGTGTGTCCTTGAGCAGGACACTCATCGCTGGCTCCCTGGGGACTGCATGTGGCTGGCCATCCTTTTAGGGGATGGGTCAAATGCAGACACTTTATTTTCCTCTGGGATTAATAAAGTACTATTAAAAAAACACACTTAATTTCTCTCAGTAAATTAAAACAAATGCAAATGATCAGGAAGAATGCAGAGAAGAAATTATGTAATTGATATTTAAGGTAGTGGTCAAATTAAAATGAATTAATTAGTTATATAAAAAAAAACTTGCACGGACTGGGGCCACCAGGACACTGATTGAGAACCCTTGATATCAACACAGTATTTATGTGTTACAGAATGTCCACTAGGGGGAGATGTTATTTTTTGATTTATTCCAAACATTGGTATGACCCACCTTAACTGATAGAATGATGACAAGAATTATTCCTTTAATTTTTGCTTAACTGAAAGATGTCTGCAATTCCCTGACAGTCACTGGCCAACATTGACGATGTTGTGAACAAGATTCGTCTGAAAATCCGGTGAGTTTTTGTTGTTTTGCAAAGGTATGGATAGTGTTACATGGTGATGAGGATGTTGATGACAACGAGAGAAACTGGATGAATGTTTTAGGCGACTGGATGACAACATCCGGACAGTGGTGAGGGGGCAGACGAACGTGGGGCAGGATGGCAGACAGGTAAGTGGCTCTATCCATTCATTTGCTTTTCCCCATAACCGATTCTGACTGGACTCATCACAAAGCTCCACCCTGTTGGATCATACCTGCATTGCACAGACATTTAGTGTCACTATAACTAGTTTGGTCCGTAAGTCTCGTTCTTCAGAGCAGCGGGCCTGAAGGTACCCGACAAATGAAAAGAATTAGGTGTAAGAATATCTGGCTTACTGTCGGAGAGACTGGGAGTGGTTTGTCTGGCAGTGTCTGGATTGCAGCAGAACGTGGGCTTCTACGTGGGCGGTTTTGCATAGTGTGGGATATGGAGCTGATACAGTGGTCCTGAGTGTGATGAGCGTGAGGGATATGGAGCTGATACAGCGGTGCTGAGTGTGATGAGCGTGAGGGATATGGAGCTGATACAGCGGTGCTGAGTGTGATGAGCATGAGGGATATGGAGCTGATACAGCGGTGCTGAGTGTGATGAGCGTGATTGTGGCATCATGGGGCCTGATAACCATGGTGTGATTTACACATTTATCCCACATCAGCAGGGGTACCAACAATGTGCCCCTACGTCCCCTCAAGAACAGGGTGAGATGAGTCAGACTCCTTCAGACACACGAGTCCTACCCTGCTGGAAAATAGGGAGGATTATTTCCTCGACTGAGCTGTAACTCCATTTCAGGCCGTGGTTTTCAGTGGCCTGGTGTCCTGCTGTTTCAGGGAATGTGTCTGGAATCGTTGGTTTAGCACAGATCCGCTCTTGGCCAAGACGGAGCGGCTGAGTGAAAAGCGAGTCTGTGGTTTGGGGAAGTGGCTGATGGTTGCGCCAGGTTTCAGCTCTAGGTTTGCCCGGCTGTTGACTGTGTACTTGACAGTGTCCCAGTAGAACTCTTTGGGCCAGCTGAAATGGTGCCCATATTCTCATAGCTGGACACAGTAAGAAGTCGCCATGATGACCTCCAGGTGTGGGGGACGGATGTAGACATTGGGGATGTTGGCAGGGCTCTGAGGGCACAGGGGTGCTAGAGCAAAGAGTTGGAGCTTACCTTTTGTTGCGTCTGGCTTCTGTTTCGTTTAGTGTTTATCTGGGGTTTTGTTTGTTTGCCCAACAAAGCAGTCCAGACTGGCTTTGCATTTTTACCTGTTTACACACCCTATCATCAATTTAGGTCCTTTTAAAGGAGCTACAGCAGGCTCCCTCCTGGAGTCTGCTTGTTGACCACAGCTGGTATAACTGGGCTAAGAGAAGACCTTCAGTGGACAGAACATAAATTGTCTTTAAGACCTCTGTCAAGTTGAGTTTTCCTGATTTGCAGTAGAGGAGAGGAGTTTTTCCAACTTGTGTGGACCTGGTCCGGGAGCATGTATCCTTTCTGGCTCTTATTGGGAAGGTTGGAGAGAGTCCTTCTGAAGAATGGAACACAAATCCTCTAAGAATAGAAAGGGACGTTTTGCTATTTGTGTAACCTGTGTCTGCTTCCCCTCCTAGTCTTTTGTTTTGTGGAAGTGCCTTGATCCACTTTCTGCTGACAGGACGAGTTTCCTATCGTGTAGGTTTTTTTTTCTTTTGCTCCAGTCTAGCGTTGGAATAAGAGGCCCTCTTGTGGCAGACCTTGCTTTTTTCCTTATTGCTGTTGCCTGAGTTCTGCCATATTGGCTTGATTTTCAGGAGACCGTTGTAGGGTATACAGGCTGAGGTGCACTTTTTAAATGTCATAATTTGTGATTTGCTGGTTTGCACTGTGTATGGCTTTCCGATGTAAACGTTAGATTGGTGTTGCTTTATTTTTGCCTCAGCACATTTTATCTGGGGCCCCCCTGTTTCTCCCCAAGAGAGAGATGAAAAGGAGCAGACGACCTCTGGATGCCCCCTCTTTCGTTTCACTGGAGCTTTTACAAACGGACCCCCCCCCCACCAGAAGCAGAGAGAGGAAGTGAGCCTGATCTGTAAATAGATGTCAGTATGGCAGCTGTTTGGGCTGAAGGACCAAGGGCCCCACCCAGAGTGGAGTCATGGGAGGGGGCCAAGATAAGTGTTTGTGGGGTGGGGGGGTGGCGGTTTTCATAAAGCACAGGAAGAGAGCTCGGTGCTCAATCCAGGCATGCAGAACCACCCCCTCACTCCGCACGATACTGCAGGCACTTCATGAGTACTGGCAGCAGATGTAGAGTTCGGCTTGTGAACCCCCTGTGGGAAGTGTCTGGTTCAGACGGGCTGGCAGCTGCCCAGTTGAAGGTTAAGGTTAGGGAGTTGACTTTGTACCCCAGTAGAAACCTTCAGATTTCAAGGGGGGTGTTTCCTCTTTTTTTTTTTTTCTTTCTAAGCAGCTTGTAAAAGTAATAAATTCCCTGGCCAACTGGGGCCAGCTGTTCACATTCCATCTATGGAAGGGGTTCCACTAGGGCCCTTGTTATCACCCTTGTAGCAATGCCAGGGACCACCCTGGGCACCGTCAGAGAGAAACCCTGTACACCGTTCCCACCCTTGCCTGCCTAGTGGCGATCTGGAGGGAGGGGAATGTTTGGCTTGTTTTCACAAAGTGGGATTTCCTCTCATGATATCGGCTAATCAGGCTGCCACACCCCCCTCCCCCACATCCCTCCGAAGTAAAGGCCGTATAGGCTTGGGGTGGGGTGTCACAGAAGCCTTGAAGGCTTCAGGTGGTCCAACATGTATGTCCACTAATATTCCTCCTGCCACCTGTCCTATAGGAATGTGGGACAAAAGGTGGGTCTGAGTTGTCCTGTCGTCTCTGCACTCTGATTTTCCGTCTCACTGTTGAACCGCAAAATTTTGGTTTCTAAAAATATGGCCACAGCAAGGTTGGGGGGGGTCCTCTCCGATGTGCCACGCGTCCCCTTTCTAGGGGGGGGCTTTGCTGAACAGGAGACGGCTTCCACTGTGGCTCGTGTCCTTTGGCTGGAGTGACCGGCACCGGGCCACAGATCATTTGGTACTGGGCCGCACAGAAAGAATAACAGATGTTTTATTTTCTATTTTATTTGGTACCGGGCCACACAGAAACAAAAAATGTTATTTAATTTTATTTCCTTTTTATTAACTAGTGGAGTGTGCAGGGTTGAGGTTAGGGTTGCTGAATCTGCATTATGCTGAATCGTGTTTGTCATGCTTCATCATGCCTGTGCCATGGCCAGCCTGTCTTACGTGAGGCTGGTGTGCGGTGCAGTAAAGGTTGGAGAGTGCTGCTGCAGGCCACACTGCATCCTGCTGCCTCTCTGCTCAAACGTCTCTTCCCTTTAAACCTAGCAGCCGTGGTTTCTTCTTCTTTCTTATTTGTGTAATCTGTGAGGTCAGAGGGAGAGGGGTTGCATGCGTTCCTTTAGTGGAGACTTTGGTTGTTCGTGCAGTTTAACCACGAGAAGAGAAGTCGGAGTCGTGGTTTGAGCTCCTGTGGGTGGCAGGAGGAATTTGATGGGACGTGTGTTCTTGCCAGGAAAGAGAGCGGTTTGGGAGTTTGAGGGACACTTGTTGAGGGTGGGGCTGACAGGCTTGTCTGTATTGTCTTCTATGTATTATGTGGTGCTTAAAAAAAATTTTTAGAGTTTTGGGTGTCTCAGACGGTAAGCGCTGACCATGGTCGCGTGGCACACGCATGAATGTGCTCATGTGTGTGCGCGCACTTCCTCTTGCCTTGTGCGTTACCTGGGTTTGAGAACATGCGTGGCTGAGGTATTCAGTGTTCTGCTTCTCTCCCGGAGGCGCTGGAGGAAGCTCAGAAGGCCATCCAGCAGCTCTTTGGCAAAATCAAGGACATCAAGGACAAGGCGGAGAAGTCGGAGCAGATGGTGAGTTACCCAACCCCCCCCCGGTGCAGATGATTGGAAAAAGTTGTGCTCTCGATGTTAGTACAGCATTAGGAAGAGCATTTAACTTTTGCCTGCGTGTCCAGCCGGGTGTGTGTGTGTAAGTGGCAGCGTGAGGCACTGCTGTTTACCAGGGGATCTCCCACTACAGGTGAAGGAGATCACACGTGACATCAAACAGCTGGACCACGCTAAGCGCCATCTCACCACCTCCATCACCACACTGAACCACCTCCACATGCTGGCAGGGGGTGTGGACTCTTTAGAGTGAGTGCCAACAGGCCTGGGTGGCAGAATGTGCCAGGCTTGCTTATTAACGTTACCGATGTACGTGTTCGCTCACATCAGGGCCATGACACGCAGACGGCAGTACGGCGAGGTCGCCAACCTCCTGCAAGGCGTGGTCAACGTGCTGGAACACTTCCACAAGTACATGGCCGTTCCACAGATCCGTCAGCTCGCCGAGAGGTAACCGTGACGACGAGCCAGTCTGTGCACACGTGTGCACAGGCCAACGTCATGCTCACGTACGGGTACACGTGCCAGGTACTCACAAAAGGGACAATCCCATAGGTATGTGAACCACACAGGCTCAGTAACGCACACGCGTGTGTTCGGATCACACGTGCACCCTAAGCCTGTCTGGGTTAAATCAGCTCCCGAGTTTTGCTGTGCTGGAGAAACTGGCTGGTTTTGGCTGTCTGTCTTTTTGTGACTAATTGTCAGTTTTGTTCCGGTACATTTACACCGCGGTATTTATGGTCCCGTTTATGTACTGCGGGAGCGCAGAATGTTTTAATTTCCTGTTTATATTTAAGGGAGATGTTGCATGAGGGGGGCAGGGGGCATTGTGGGTTAGGTTCACCTCGGGGAACCAAGAGGTTCAGTTCTGTAGGTCTCACTGTGGGCTTAAGTGTTTCTCTTTAGTCTTTACATAGTCACCTGTTTGGGTTGTTTTGGGCCCATTCAACTTTATATATGCTGAACAGAGGTGTGTGTGCGTGCGTGCGTGTGTTACACATAGACGCTGAAATGTGGTTTTATAGTTCATCAGTCTGCCATTGTTAGTGTGGAAGTGTACGAGATTGAGTCCAGCTTTGAGTGAGAGAGACACACACACACACACTGCTGGTGTTTGTGAGGAGGACAGTTGGCTGAAGCCACACATCGCAGTACAGTGCAGTGCTGTGAGAAACACAACGTTCAAGGGTTCGACCCACCAAGGGATGCCACCTTTCCATTCCAGGCCGCGGCCCGCCCTGTCTAAATATTTTCGAGTTAGCTGGAAGGTGTGGAGAGGGCAATGCGGTCAGGCTGGTTCTGAGAGGAGCGGTCAGATGGACAGATGGGAGACGGCAGCTGAGGGATAGGCAGCTCTCTTCAGCTGTGTCGTGTGTTTACTCTGGACAGAGATGACACTGGGCCCAGGCAGGAGCCTTCACCACACACACCCGCACTATCATCTGTGCTCATCGGTTTCTCAGGCTTACTGGGTCGACACCCTGTGTGATACTTGCACCTCTAAGACAGGTTCTCCTTATAAAGTTATTCCGAAAGGGATCTGTTCATTACTGCGTTCAGAGAAGTCATTCGGTTTGTTCAGCTGTACAACTCTAATTTCACCCTTTGTTATGCAAGTGTATGGTTGATTTAGGCCCACTTGTTTTGTGTGTGTGTGTGTGTGTGTGTGTGTGTGTGTGTGTGTGTGTGTCACCTGCAGAGTGAAAGCAGCGCAGAGTGAACTTGGGACTCAGATCCTGGCAGATTTTGAGGAGTCTTTCCCCTCTCAGGGGTCAAAGGTCAGAGAGAATTTCCTCTTGGATGTGTTTTTACTTCACTGCTTCATTGTTCATTTGTAGCTTCAACCTTCTGACCTTCCTGCTGTTTAAGTAGTATTTTTTTTTTTTATTTTTTTTTTACTGAACTGTTATCATTGTATCCCTATAAAATTCATGTTACAACCCCTTTTAAGCATCGTTAACTGAGGTTTTAAGTACAAGCTAGTTTACATAAATGCAGCACAGGGTCCCTGTAGTTCTCCATGCTGGGTCAGGAGTGTGAGCTCATGCATGACTCCAGCCCGTCCTGTGACCAAACCGAGCAGAAACCGGGAGGCCCCAGCAACGTGCTGAGGGACGCGTGCCTTGTGGCCAATGTCCTGGACCCTAGGATCAAGCAGGAGATCATCAAGAAGTTCATCCGGCAGCACCTGTCCGAGTACCTCGTGCTGTTTCAGGAGAACCAGGATGTGAGTAGAGCCATCTGCGGGGCTCTGGTCTCGGAGGGCACTTCTACTGACCGTGGCCGGTCTCTCCGTTCAGGTGGCCTGGCTGGACAAGATCGATCGGCGCTACGCCTGGATCAAACGGCAGCTAGTGGAGTACGAGGAGAAGTACAGCCGCATGTTCCCGGCCGAGTGGTGCATGACGGAGCGCATCGCCGTCGAGTTCTGCCACATCACCAGGTATCGCCACGCCACTGCTCTTCGTCCTGTTACCTGAGTGGGAACTTGCATTCTGGCTTTTACGCACCTGGGTGGGAACATCACACCACTAAGAGTGTACAGGTGACATGTGGCCACTGTGTCCCGGGCCAGCGGTAGTGAATAACCAGGCGTTTGACAGCGGCACAAACCTTGGCTTTTACTGCAGTATTGTAGCATAGGGCAGCTTGTCGTACACGTGACCTGTGGAGGAGACTTTGGACCATGGGAATACCACCCTGATTTTATTCCCCTCTTTCTTTGAAAATGTACTTCCATGTTACCGAGTTAGGCCCAATTATCTTCTCTAATCTCCTTTAAATTGAGGAAGTTTACTCCTGATTACCCACTAACGTTTACATTCCACATCCTAACAGTAAGGTCATAAGGTTATGTGTGTGCATGACTGTGGGAGACGAGTGGAAACATCAGACAGGCCTATTTTTTTATTTTTTTTTCCCCCTTGTGTTTTATTAAGGCCATTGCAGTGTCTGTGACTGAGATGTTTAATGACGGTGTGGTCTCCTGTATGCTCTTACCATTGGCTGTGCCTCTGACTGTTGTTGCAAATCAGATTATGGTCACCTGTACACTCTTGCCTGACATGTAGGGTAGAGTTCTGGTATGGGACCTCCGTGCCCGTGTGTCAGTGACCTGGACCTTGCCCGTGTAGGACCTTGACCGAGAGCGCATGACCGTGACCCTCCCTGTATGTGACCGTGCTCATGTGTGCCAGGGCCGAGCTGACCAAGCTGATGCGGGCCCGGGCGCGAGAGATCGAGGTGAAACTGCTCCTCTTCGCCATCCAGAGGACCACCAACTTTGAAGGGCTGCTGGCCAAACGTTTCTCTGGCTTCACCCTGACTGAAGGAGCAGCGGTGGTGGTAAGGGTACAGGGCTGTGTGTGTGTGTGTGTGTGTGTGTGTGTGTGTGTGTGTGTGTGTGAGAGAGAGACAGCAATGTGTGAGAGCAGTTACATTTCCTTACCAGTAGGGCTTTACACATTTCAGTGAGCAATTTTCTATTTAATACCCACCTGTTCTCTAGGAGAATTCTCTCTGACATATCTCAGGTTATTTGTACATTGGTTATACCTGTTTACCTTTATTAAAGTAAATGCAGTAATTTTTAGGATTGAGGTTGCCAGGGCTTTATGTGCCAAGCAAAATGAGAAGATGTTAAGTTGCCTGCTGGGGTTCCAGCTCTGTGACGTCTTCCTCGCCATGCAGAAGCAGAGCTCCGCGTCTCAGCTGAGCTCATTACTCATGTTCCCGTACTGCAGAAGAAAGCAGATTCTCCCCTGGATCCCACAAACCCCTTCCTGGAGGACGAACCGGGGGACGATTCTGTGTCAGAGAAGGATGAGGAGCTGGATAAGGTGAGAACTCCTGAGGCCTCTGGCTGCACACCTCAGCTCATTACCAGCTGTTGAATTTGATGGTTTTCAAACGTAGTCCCTGTTTATCGCTGTGATATCAGAGGACGTCTTAGTCCTTGATCTGGGATGACTGTAAATTGGGGTATTTGGCGTAACCTGTTATTCCTAAAGATTGGAACGTGAGGAAGTGAAGCAGAGTGAAGCCCGGAATTTGGTGGTGGTCTTAAACTACAGCTATAGGGTGTGTGCAGTTAGGTACTACATAATGTTTGAGCAGAGCTGGGGTAGCAGCCAGCATGACGGGGGGGAGAGGGGGGCTGGTTTTCCATTCTTTTTCCAAAAGACCAGTGATCGGAACTTTCCCTGTCCTCCCTCCCTTCTTTTTTTCAGCCCAAGAAGCCAAAGGCTCCAGATAACCCGTTCCATGGCATTGTGTCCAAGTGCTTCGAGCCACACCTTTATGTCTACATCGAGTCGCAGGACAAGTGAGTCACACACATTCTTACTCTCTTTTTCTGTGTTTCTGTCTTTGCCACCCCCCCAACTCTCCCTTTTTTCCCCTCAGTCCCATTTCTTCACAAACGTACGTCTTCCCCTAGCTAAACACACGTAGTAACGCTAATTTACTGTCCGCCTCTTGGCGTTGAATGTTCCAAAAAAGCTTGGGTTTTTGGGATTGGTGGCAAGCCTGCGGCCGAGACAGCGCTCTCTGTCCCTCTTTGTTATGTGGGGGGGCCTCCCTCAAGCATTTCCGCGTTTCCATCCTCACCCCCTCTCTGTTAAGCCAGAAAATGTTTCCCATTAGCTGCTCGACCACAGACGCGGCAAGCCGCGTAGAAAGTGCTGCTGCAGCGGATCTCTCAGCCCTCCCTCTCTCAGGATTCCCAAATTCAACCCCCTGACCCCCCTTCATTTCTGGAACAACAGGGAAAAATGTTACCTTTCCTTTTCTCCTCCTCTTTCCCACACTGGCTAGCTTTTACCTGGAGATTTTTTACCCAGGTTTGTGGTATGTTCTGATTTGGTGATGGGGCAGTAGTTAGTCCAGCATTATACTTAACTTACTCCTTTCTCAACAGGGCATTAAGTGTTCTGCAGACAGCCCGTGTTTTTTTCCTTCCTAATCTCAGTATAATCACTTGCTGTCTTCATGTGAACAGATTTGGTACTTTTCACCACTTTCCACATTCTGACACTCCCATGAATCATTGGCATGAAGGTCATGTGTCAGTAACTGACAGTTGCCTAAATATGCTACTTTTGCAGACACAGAGTAGGATCATCTGCTGAAAATATGACGCTGTCCTACATATTCCAGTTCCAGTGGAGTTCCCTCTTTCCTTGCCAACCGTTTTTCCTTGATGACTCCTCTGTGTCGGTTTGGCTATCCCAGGAACCTTGGCGAGCTTATTGATCGCTTTGTGGCGGACTTCCGGGCTCAGGGCCCACCAAAGTCGGGCACGGAGGAGGGCGGTGCCGTCCTGCCCAGCTGCGCGGACCTCTTCGTCTACTACAAGAAGTGCATGGTGCAGTGTTCCCAGCTGAGCACCGGGGAGCCCATGATTGCCCTCACCACCATCTTCCAGAAGTACCTGAGGGAGTACGCCTGGAAAATCCTGTCCGGGAACCTGCCCAAGTGAGAGCACACACCCGTGCGCTCACGAACATGCTCACCTGCGCACACGAGCGAGTCTAACAACCCTTCTCTGAGATTTTACTGTTCTGTCTCTGTGGGATTAGTGACAGACAGTACAATAGGCCTGCTCTGTCTTCCCACACCGAGAATGTTCCAGTTTGCCCTATACCCTGCCAGAAAACAGTGCCACATCATGCCTGTTAGCTGACCATCGACCTCATTTGTTAAGGTAGTGTTGAAGCTGTGGTTTTACATTGCTATGGGAACCTCACATCTCCTCGCTGCTCTTCTCCCCATCATGGGGTCCAGGACCAGCAGCAGCAGCGGCGGAGGGGGACTCACCATCAGCAGCCTGCTGAAGGAGAAGGAGGGCTCGGAGGTGGCCAAGTTCACGGTGGACGAGCTGTGTATGGTGTGCAGCATTCTGAGCACGGCTGAGTACTGCTTGGCGACCACGCAGCAGGTGAGCCCGCGTGTAAGGTGTGCCGGGACTCCTATGGGATGATTATGACGATGCGTTTTTTTTACTGGGGGCCAGTCTAACGCTACCTCTTTTCATCCTACATTCCCAGCTGGAGGAGAAGCTGAAGGAGAAGGTGGACAAGAGCCTGGCAGAGAGGATTAACCTCACTGGGGAGATGGACACCTTCGGCAGGTGAGAGCTCACACACTTCGCATGTGTCGTTATGTGATGGGGGGTGTTTTTATCGATCTGTGACCTAACGTGACCTTTCCACATTCGGCAGTGTGATCTCCAACAGCATTCAGCTGCTGGTGCAGGACCTAGATGCTGCGTGCGACCCGGCACTGACTGCCATGAGCAAGGTACCTACCCCCCCTTCTCCCCGGATCGTCATGCACACCTAGCTCTGTAGCATCCTGGCTGCTATGGTAACTGAGGGTCCTGACCCCACCTCTCCCACTCCATCCCAAGATGCCGTGGCAGAGTGTGGAGCACGTTGGAGACCAGAGTCCTTATGTGACGTCCATCATCATGCACATCAAGCAGAATGTCCCCATCGTCCGTGACAACCTGGCTTCCACCCGCAAGTACTTCACGCAGTTCTGCATTAAGTTCATAAAGTAAGTGCCTGACCTTCATCGTGCCCAGAGACCTGCCTGCCACACGCTCTCAGGGCACGCAGCTGGCTCACCCTCTGCCTGACTTCTCCACCCACAGCTCCTTCATACCGAAGTTCATCAACCACCTGTTCAGGTGCAAGCCCATCAGTATGGTCGGAGCTGAACAGGTGAGCTGATGTTCAGGTTTGTGGCCATCAGTATGGTCGGAGCTGAACAGGTGAGCTGATGTTCAGGTTTGTGCCCATCAGTACGATCGGTGCTGAGCAGGTGAGCTGATGTTCAGGTTTGTGCCCATCAGTACGGTCGGTGCTGAGCAGGTGAGCTGATGTTCAGGTTTGTGGCCATCAGTAGGGTCGGAGCTGAACAGGTGAGCTGATGTTCAGGTTTGTGCCCGTCAGTATAGTCGGTGCTGAGCAGGTGAGCTGATGTTCAGGTTTGCGCCTGTCAGTATAGCCGGTGCTGAGCAGGTGAGCTGAGGTTATTCTGTGGTTATTCCAGTGACAGTGTGTGCTTAGAACCTAGAATGTGCTGATCTTAGAACACCTTCCATGACTGTTTTGGACAGCTGCTCTTGGACACACACTCCCTGAAGACGGTCCTTTTGGACCTGCCCTCCATCGGCTCCCAGGTGGTCCGCAAGGCGCCAGCGAGCTACACCAAGATCGTGGTGAAGGGGATGACGCGCGCTGAGATGATCCTGAAGGCGAGTCCTGCCCTGTTCTACTTCAGCCTGCTTTTTTGTAACATTGTGTTTCGGTGGTATTTAAAAATGATTTAATATTTCACAGAAAGCTTGGTATCATTTTGCATTCATAGTTTTTTTTCTTTAGTTAATAATAATACTTCCAGGGTTAAACTCCCTGTAATGCTGCCGGGCCTTGTAGTGCCAATTTGGATAGCTGTGTTTGTGAAGTACAGTACAAAACGTGAACTCTGGCATCCAGACACACAGTTGTGTACACACAGCAGTGTATCTGTGGGTAGGGTGGGCTGATCCTTTCTTTTAAGCAATCTCCTGCTTCTGATGTAATTGTGGATTTTAGAACAGCACTGATAACCTAGCTACACCCCTCAGTCCTTATCCACCAGCTGGGGGGGGGGGGGGGGGGGGGGGGGGGGGGGGGGGGGGGGGGGGGGGGGGGGCGGGGGGGGGGGGGGGGGGGGGGG
>JABJVR010000104.1:146122-169305 GCA_025773905.1 Chitala chitala | reverse complement strand
ACGCAGTGAAAATGCCCTCATAGAGCCGCCTGCGTGTCGCCAACCGCGCCCCCCTGGTCCAATGTCATCACGCCCGACTCTCAACCAAGAGCCCCCCCCCCCCCCTCTCGGCTACCAAGAACCACTGGACCGCATGGGAGCAGCAATAGCGCTGGTTTTGAATAACCATACTACGATGATGGCATTCGCCCCCGACTGTGAAAATTGTAAACCGTTTTAAATTGTTATAATTTTTTTGTTTCACAAAAATATTAAAGATTGACAGTGTTTTCATGAAGGCTGACCGGTAGTTACCCTCAGAAGGGACAACGGTCAGGCAGCTGATGGCCGTAGGTGGTATCTCACTAGCGTTCCTGGCTCACACATCCAGAGGTGGGCATTCGTGCAGATTCCCCAGCAGTGTGTGTGCGTGTTCCCCACGTATCGCCCCTTTGTGAAAACGCAACTGTAGTATTGATTGTAACATATACAGTATGCGCAGCACATTTAAGATAATTATCATTCCACACTCTTTCATTAACGCCTGTAGTTAACTCCACCGAGGTGTGAAAAGCGATAGCCTCATAGGCAATTAAAGGTAGATCTGTTCAAAAAACAAGTAGAGTGCAAACATATACAATTTGATTTAGGTAAAGTACCGAGTTTGCTTGGTTTTATGCGCTTTTGCATTAACCTATAGCTTTATAGTGGAGAAAATACAATTTTCTCATTGGTGTAAAGGGGAATTGATTATTTAACTGCCTGTTTTAGGAATGGCTTTGAAGCAGCTTCCAAGCAGTTTGTGGAGAAGGACCTGGAGGTCTCAGTGGCAGGAAGATCTTTCATGATCACAGGCGCCAACAGTGGAATCGGGAAGGCTACTGCCCTTGCCATTGCCAAGAAAGGTTAGATCAGGGGTCAGAGGTCATTAGTCAGGGGGATGGGACAATCGGGGTCTTAGTGGTCAAGGGACTCACGGCTATGCACTATCTCCTTTTTTTAAGACTACACATACTGGAGTGCACATACCTCAATAAATCAGAAAACTGTTAAGTTTAAATGTGAGTTTAGTGAACTTTTTCTTTTGCAGGTGGTACAATCCACATGGTGTGCAGAAACAAGGAGAAAGCTGAAGAGGCCAAAGCAGAGATTATCAAAGAGACAGGAAATAAGGTGAGTGTGACCTGACAAACCATAGCAAGAGCAACACACCCATACCATGTCCACTAGTAATTAGTAAGAGTTGCTCCCATTTCCCTGGCAATTTATTTAATGCTTTGTACATTTGGCACAATAGTTTGTCATTTTATCTGACTTTATGTAGCCTTACAATTGCTGTACCTCCATTGTGTTTTTAAGGACATTTACATTCACCTCTTGGATATGTCTGAAATGCGAAAGGTTCTGGAATTTGCAGAGGCCTTCAAGAAAAGACACAAATCCCTGAATGTTCTGGTAGGGTTGATGCAGCTCCTCTGTTTAAAAAAGTTGAAAAAGTTCTGTGTCTCAAGTCCAGTGCAGGATGACCCAATATTTGTAGCACTCTCTGGCAAGAACCACGATTTAACGACAATCATATTGCCACCATTAATACAGCTAGGTTTTAACTTTATGGTGTATGAAAATATATAGTTCATCTGTTTCTCTTAAGGTGCTTCATCTTTACGATCTGCAGTCCTGCATGTTTGTTAGAAATGCAGTGTGAGAAACAGATTCTTGTAGTCAATGCAAGCACTGAATGATTGCTCTTTGTCCATGTTACAGATTAACAATGCAGGCTCCATGTTGAAACAGAGAGAGGTGAATTCTGAAGGTCTGGAAAAGAACTTTGCAACCAACACTCTGGGTATGAACTTTAGTGGTAATGACAGATGGACGTATAATACAAGTAATGTTAATTTTCCACCTGCTTTTCCTGGCCTGATTAGTTTGAAAGGCTACTACAAGATGGTCTAAAGATCTCTCTGTCTTCGGCAGGGGTGTATATTTTAACCAAGAGCCTGATTCCCTTACTAGAGAAGAACAGTGAACCGAGAGTGGTGGGTATTCCTTGCAAACTAGTGTAAAACCCTTAGTAACCATACTGGGTCCATAAAAAATGTAAATTCATGTACAAAACTAACCAAAATATGCTTGTACCTGTGTGAAATGCTGCACTCCCTGAGCTCAGATTACGGTGTCATCTGGAGGAATGCTGGTTCAGAAGCTGCAGCCTTACGAGCTTCAGTCTGAGAACGCCCACTTTGATGGCACTATAGTCTATGCACAAAACAAGGTAAGAAGCCAGAGATGTATGTAATATACTGTCTTCTACAGCAGTTTGTGTTGGCCTGTAGTACTTTAAGAAAGTACAACCCTGGAAACATGCTTTTAATTGACTTTTAAATTGAGCATTCATATTTGTACGTAGGTATATGCACATAATCTTATTTTTCACAAATCTTATTTATTTAGTCAATTGCTGGCCCTGATGGCCCAGTTGCTTCACCAGGAATTTTCCCCAGTCTGTACATTAGTCTCTGTGGTGATGTTTGTAAATAAACCATGCAATTAAAGGAATAAGACACTTACTCCCACTTAGATGGAGACCAATGCTCTTTCCTCCCAGAGGGACAGAGACTGCTGTTGACTTTAACATAAAACACCACAAGTCTTTCTAGTTTGCCTCAAGTAGAACAAAATCTGGTTTTGGAGTGCAAGTGGCGTGATAAATTTTTTACTGAAGACTTTTGAAGGATTTTTACTTTTATTTGAAATTAGTTTCAAGATGGAAACCATGCAAAACTGTTGTTATAACAGCACTGTTTTATTAAGAGTGCGCAGCAATATGTAGCATCAGGAGGAGTGTGAGAACCGAGGCAGAGCGGTTGGTAATAGTACAGTTCAGTCAAGTCAGCTGTTGGTGTTATGTTGTTTTTAACTGTATCAAAACTAATTAAATTTGCCTCCAGATGATTAACAGAATAATACTACAACTGGTATATTGACGTGGTGTTGGCCGTTTGTTTTTGAATGAAAAATACAACACAATGAGAAAGAGTAAATGAGAAGGAAAGTGTGTTTCATGAAGAGTCTACAAATTTAGCAGGCATACAAAAAACAATGCCACTCTCTACCATTTTATGAATTTAAATGTATTTCATTAAATAAACTGTCAGCTAAATCAAAATAATAATGCAATTAATCTCCAAAAGCTTTTGTGATAATGCTGCTGATTTAGTTGCTGGTGGTTTCATGTTGTTTTTACTTTATTAAAACTCGCACCCAAGTTAAAGTAACACTACAAAAGGCACAAGGAAGAGATGCGGACACTTAAAGCTGAGAAAATACACACAAAACATCAGAAACAAAAAGGTGTTTTGCTACATACAGTATCTTCAAAATTAACAGACATATGGCTTAAGGCATATCTGTAACACCGCAAACTCCATTTTCGCAATCATGTCACTCTGTTTTTATGGGTCTTTTTATTTACATACCCAAGGTTAAGCAACACATTTTTCTGAGCAAAACTTAAGTGCGGACATGACTCTGGCTGGGCAGGTGTTTTTCAGCCCCAGCCCGGACCCATAATTGTTTTAGATGCAAACGCGGCACTAACTTCTCTGTACTATTACTGAATAAAGTATTCCAGTCCAATTTTTTGTGTTAAATGAACTAGTATCTTAATTTAGTTCAAAATCAGATTAACATCCACCATTGTATGTATACGTACATTCCCATAGCTCTGTACATAGTCTTTGGTGCTGCCGCCTTGACCCCCCATTTCCCACTCCCTCCAGAGACAGCAGGTGGTGATGACTGAGCAGTGGGCCAAGGCGTATCCCAACATCCATTTCTCTGTCATGCACCCTGGCTGGGCTGACACACCAGGTATGAAGGATGAACAGGTTTCACACACACCTGACCACTGTAAAACCAGCAGAAATATAAAACATAACTCAAACATGGTGTACATTTAAACTGCTTTTCATTGATTCACTTCATGAAAAGGTAAGTTGTATTGTGTTTTTTTTTTTACATACTCTAGCCATTTAGAGAACTCTATCATTTGAATTGCGAAAATCTTGCATAGTTACACCTGAAAGAGTGAAGGTTTGCATGTTTCCCTTCACCTTTCCCGGGGGTGTGTCATCAGCTGTTGCCACAGCAATGCCAGAGTTCCACCAGACAATGCATGAGAAGCTGCGCAGTGCAGAGCAGGGGGCAGACACGGTGGTGTGGCTCAGCGTGTCCCAGGCTGCTATTGCTTTTCCCAGTGGGAGCTTCTTCCAAGGTAACTGAGCCCTGGCTTTAAGCTCCACAGCTCCACAGCAACACGCAACACGTGTGTGGCACAGTCAACTGAGCTTAGAGCTGATGGTAAGGGAGCCTTCTGTGTGTACGTTTCAGATCGGAGGCCGATTCCCACACACCTTCCTCTGGCCTGGACCCACACCTCTCTGGAGCAGGACCAGAAGTTCATGGCTCAGCTTGAGGAGTTCTGCAAATCCATTCAGGCTCATTGAGAAACCAGCTGGTTCACTAACAACTCTGAAGCCTAGTGCGGCTCAGCAAAACCAGGGTGTGTCCGGTCCAAGACTGCACTAACTGTTAACCTGCACTGATTTGGTCCAGATCTGCAGTTCAGCCATGCAAGTTAAACCTGTTACTAAGAGCGAGTGCTGTACTTAGCTGGACTAATGTCTAAATCAGTCTTATTGTAATCGCCTGGGCTTTTACTCCCCTATTGACCAAAGTACATGAGGTAGAGAGGCTGTCTGCGGTCAGACTGGCTTTGGTATGATCTGAGGAAGAGCATCATGCTATTTGCTTGACTGCGTGGCAGTTGTAACAAGTTTTTTTTTCTTCTTCACTAAACTGGTGTTCATTCTTTCACCCCAAGATTATACATTGCACATGTTAGCATTCACAAATGGCACATTTCCAGACTTCTCAGTGTATCAGCACTGTGGTGAAAACAGAGCTATGAGACAGCTTTCTTGGCTAGAGAACAAAACTGTAGTCTCTTGACAGTCGTTGAACCTGATCTTCTATAGCCTGTATTTTGCACACTGCACTGGCGCCATTAAGAGGCCTTGCTTCACATTCAAGACTTCATTGCAATAATTTGAGTGTTTTATGTGGTGTAGGAGCCTGTATTCCATTCGATCTCATTTCCAATTCTTATCCACTATTCCTTGTCATGTTTACAACTTAGGCTCATAATACAGTGTCTCTTGGGCATGTTTTGTATGGCAACTGTGTTAAGAAGGGTACTACATACAGTACAATGATCTGAACAAAAGCCTGCATCAAAACTAAATACTATTTATACTGTTTTATCTAATAAAGACAGCACAGATTATCTGCACAAATTCTACTGTTCTCAATTACTAGACTGATCAATGGATAACTGAGATGCATATTAATTCTCAGGTGGTGCTTTAAATGGACATTATTTTCATGTGGTTACTTTAATACTATTTGACCTGAAAGTAGATTATTAAACATGGGAGATATACGAAAGGAGAGTTTAACTTTAAAGCCAGCAACACAGTGGTTGCCAAGAGTAGAACACTGCTGTATTCTCAAGCCTCTGTTAAACTCAGCATCAGTCTGCAGTGTTCACAGGTAAATCAGTCCCAGGGTATTCACTATTGATGTGCCATCATTATTATAGGAAAGGGAATCAGGTTCGTAGCCAAGTGTCTAGGTCCCATACAAGGAATTCGTTCTCTGCATTTAACCCACCCCCCTGAGGGGAGCAGTAGCAGCTGTTTTTCGGTGCCTGTGCTATGTTATGCTCATCTGTACGTTTACTGAAAGAGCACCAAAATGAAAATTAAACATGGTTTCCAATTCACCAACTTTACATTTATAAAATCCCGTAATACATTAATAAACACTACTGAACAGTGAACACAAAGAAATGCACCTAGTTCTCTTTATAAGACCATAAAATTGAGCTCAGCTGAAGCAAAGTCTTGTATGCAACAGTATAAATTAGGGAAAAAAAAAAACACATGAAGTGGGGTTTAAGGACATACGGAGTACCATCACAAAACAAAAACATGAGGAAGGTGACATTATGGAAGCATCCACAACTTTCAATTACTGTAGAAATATGCTTTAACTGCACAACTCAGGTACATCACTAAGCTACAATCTTTCAATTCCTTTTTAACAAATTTATCAAAGTCATGCTCACAGGAAACCTGTGGCCTGTCCTCAGCCAAACAAGCATGGAAGGTGGTGTACAGCAACCCAAGAAACACATCAGAGGCAATCTGAAGCTGACATGCGTGTCTTTAAACTGTGTGAGAATGGAATGTCCACATATCTGGCTCCCAACATACACACAGTACCAAAGGCACACAGGGCCATGACAAGGTGTGAGACTACAACACGAGCTTCTGAGCCACTACCACCTGCAAGAAAGCTTCAACCATTCTTAAATATTCCACGTCAAATTGAAGAGGGGAAATAAACTCAGATGACCATCTTGTTTTTTCTACATTTAATATGATGAAAACAAGGCCTTGTACAGTCCACTTGTAGTGAGTACATTATTTTACATTTATACACATTAAAACACTGTTAATCTGAGGTTTTTTTATTGTTTTAAACACCCAAGAAAAACTAAACTTATTGTGAATTGTATCTGGAAGACCCGGACAAAAAGGAGAGAACAATAGGGTGAAAATTTTATGCCGCAACAACAAAATATATTTATATATTAGAGCTTGTCTGAACTGTTGAAACCTTTCAACCATACTGTGCTACAAAACTGCTCCCTAAATCCAGAAACCCATTAATGTTTTTTTTTTTTTTTTTTTTTTTTTTTACTATACTCCAATCACAAGCAGGTAAGGCCATTTTCAATCCATCCTGTAGGGTGTGCTATGACAACACAAATGACATTTACATCAACATTAAAAACCAGGAGAGAAATTTCAATTTTATTTGTCTATAGCAATTCGTATTTGCTTTAAATTTTTTATTTTGTTGTTTTGTACAATATTGAAAAGAGGCGCATTCACATTTCTGCCAAGGTACTCTTTTTAAATTTGAAGTTCACAAGAGTAAAACAATGACAAACCAGAAGTTCAGTTGATTCATGTTGAAATACAGGGAATATAAGACCAATTTGAAATTATAAAGAACACTTAACCAATGTTATTCCATTATCACTTTACATTAAGCTTTTTTATTTAATGGAGGAAAATTCAGCTTCCCAGTATTTTCTGTTAAAAGGAATTTCTCAGTCCATGCGAAGAAACAGTCCACTGAGATCCATTCGTTTTCACCCAGGTTTTTCGCCAATTTGCTGCTTTATGCTACATAAGTATATACTTTGCGATCTTCTGGAGTTCGTGCCAAGTATTCCCTCTCAATGAGTCCTTCAATGCGTTTCTTAATGACCACAGGACTGGGAAGAAACCGTGCTCGCAGCTGCTGGGTTACCTGGGGGATAACAGGCACACAACATATGCTAATCAGCATCTAAACATTCAAATCCCTCCTATTGACTTTTCATTAAACAAGTGCAAAAAAGCACCACCCTGTGGTGGGAATTATGCATTAAACAGCTAAAACCCTCTTCTTCCTCAAGCATCACAAGGTGTCCATATTACTCACCTCTGCAACTAGTACATTGTGCTGCATTTTCTTCCTGGATTTCATTATACGCACTATAGCAGCCTCTATTTCGTGTTTTCTGTCATCGTCGACCTTCTGTCGCGTTTCCTTCCTCTCTGGGTCAGACTCCCCTTGTTTAGCAGCAACTGAACACAGCAGCACGACGTTACACACGGTGTTGAGCAGGAACACAGGAAACAGTGAACACACAGCATTCGCTCCATAATAAACTAACGTAACGGAACCCAACTTTCAACGCAACGGCCCTAGAACTGAGTGACAACTGGTATAACTTAAATTCAGACATTTTAAATTAGAAAGTCCACACCGTTCAGTTTTTCCTTTTTAAAAAATTGTAATAAAATGTGCTGGGAGCTCTTAGCTGTACCTGTTTGAATCTTTACTCTGTGCAGCTTGGAGGTGAACTGGTCATTCACAGTAAACACGTGGCCGTTCTCGATCTCCTTTGATTTGGGCTCCTTGGTGAGGACGCGCTGCGTCGGCTTCCCGCACGCCAGAGACTGCAAAGCCCGTACCAGCTCCCGCTCTGGGATGTCCGTTTCCTGCTGGATCTCCTGAATAAGCCATGGCGAGATGGACACGGGAGGATCAGAGGAGGTCAGAGAGTTAACGGGGCGAATGGTAAATACGTGAACTCCTGCCAAGGGTCACGCCCAAACCTCACCTCAAAAGTACACTTCTCTCTGTTGTTGAAAAGCATGAGTATTGTCATCTGAAAGGTGGAGACCTGAAGAATGTGTTTCCGTGTGTTGGAGCCAGTCACCTGGGCCCCACCTACACCCAATTCTGACCCATCCTCCTGTGCAAAGGAAGAGCAAATGGTATCAGTGGAAAACGGCTACTAGAGGCGGTCATTTTCTGTGCAGTTCCACAGAAGAGAATGAGGACTAAGGTTTGGCCCCTTACCTTTTTGACAGGCCCATAAAAGGTGGCATTTAGGTCCGCCGAGCCCATGTGGTGCTGGAGTGTAAGCTGCCGGCCACTGTGCTTAGCCAGGTAGAACCTGCGAAGGTGCATGCATATGATCAGTGCCACTCATAACGTCGCTTTGCGCAACAGGAGATTTTCAACAGTAAAGCTCAGCCCTGTTTTTTCACACATCTGAAAATTCCAAGATAACCAGGGCAGGGAGATCAAAACAATGATGCTGCATAACAATAAGTCTACACCAAGACTCAGTAATGGTACCTTTTGAACTGCCGACCACGTTTTAGCGTACGTTTCATTTCTCTGGTAGCATTTTCTGTATTACCCCAGTGGCATAACACGAACAGTATTTCTCCAGATGAACCAGTGTAGTGATCTTGGAAAGCATTTAGCCATCAAACAGGTAACAAACCATCATCGCAAGTTCTGGAAACCTTGCCAAGAGTTTACCAGTCATGCAACTTGCCTAACACTTGTTTCCAAGAGCAACCCCTTAACTTTAAACTGCTGCTGCTACTCCTCTAGCTGTGATGTCACCACTCAGCTGCTAGTCTGGTACTCTGCCTTCTAGAACTGTGTATGCACCAGACCTCTGAGCTAATACATTTGAAATTCCACCCTACCTCCTGAACACTTCAAATGCATGTCTCGGCGATGGAGGGATGTTGCATTTTGGAGTGGCTGACTGAGTGGGCCAGTAGCCAGTGGTGAGCACTCTCACTGTAAGGTCCACACCGCCTAGTGAAACCTGGAGGGCGTACACGCGCACACACACGTTTAGAGGACATTACTTGTGGCATACTAAGAAGCAGATCCCAACTGTTGACAAAGTATCATGGCACTTCTGCAATACGTGAAACATTGCAAAGAAGCCAAGGGGACTCCTTACCATGGTGGAAAGGCAAGTGTACATTTGCGAGATGAATGCACTGCATGCAGGAACACTTACGCCCGTTGTCTGCAAATGCTGCCGGAACTCATCCATGGTCGTGTTGGAGATGCTCATGTCCCGGAACATTCCCTCCAGCTTAGAGGTGAACTGACAGCCACACTCTGTCTGCCCAGACATGACACAGACAACAGCCCTTTCAAAATGTCTCTTCAACAACCAGCAACTCTCACTATCTCATATTCATCACTGACACAAGACTGCAGTTGCCAACAAAATGAAAGTGCATCATGGCACTAAAAAACTTAAAATAAATAATTCCCATTTCAGGAATTCAGAGCTGCAAACCCCTTAGCAAGGCTCACAGCTCTGTCAAAGTCCAAAGTGAGGCCAAGCCCACCTTCAGTTTTGAGATCATGTTCTTCTCTGAGTCATCAGACACGCTCTTGTTGGTGAGGAGCCTCCTGGCCAGGTGCTGCTTGTAGTACCTCTCAAACACATCCTTCTCCTGCATGAACCGGAAGAGCACCATGGCCTTGTCCAGGATTGACTCCACCTCTTGCTCGGTCAGCTGCAACAGAAGGAAGCAAACTTACAAGGCATTTTAGGCAAAGTGGCATGCTCCATGGCCAAAAACATGACAGACACTCACCCCTTTAACACCTTTCTTTAGCTTGTCATCAATAAAAAGGGACAGGTACTCCGGAGAGCGAGAGTTGAGGTTGAGGAAGTACTCAAAGTCTCCAGCAATGGTCTGCTTGAAGAGGCGGTCGTTGTTGAAGGACTCTTGCAAGAAGCGGTCAAAGCGAGTCTTTAGATCCAGCAGACCCTGAGGATATACAAAAGACAAAGAACTGATGAATGGCCAGCAACTTAAGCAAATGTATAGTAAGGTAAACAGCACAGCTTCAGCATAAAGGTGTTGTGTCTTCTTGACAGGTCTAAATGGGCCCACCCAACCACACAGAAAATCACTATCAAATTCATCAACTTAACGCACCTACACCAACCATACAAAAATCAAAACTGGTTTAAACAAAATATGAATCCCGCTGTTAAAAATACATTTTCAGAAAATCTGCCAAGATATAGCATCTATCTATGCGTGATAAACAATTTATTTCATCATCGTGACTTTCACATAAAGTATGTTTTCCTTCTGTGCCAAGATCATCATCATCATAACCACCACTATCATCATCATCATCTTTCGGCTGCTCCCTATAGGGGTCTCCACATCCTTCTCCATGCCAACCTGTTCTCTGCAGCTTCCTCTGTAACCCAAACCTCTTTCATGTCCTCCTCACTATGTCCACGAACCTCATCTTTGGCCTTCCTCTTCTCCTCCTTTCTGGCAGCTCCATCCTCACCATTCTTTTCCCTCTATACTCTGTATCCCTCCTCTGTACGTGTCCAAACCATCTAAGTCTCGCCTCTCTCACTTTGTCTCAGAACTGTCCTACCTGTGCTGTCCCCCTAATATGCTCGTTTTTAATCCTGTCCAATCTCGTCACTCCCAATGAAAACTTCAGCATCTTCAACTCTGCTACCTCCAACTCTGCCTCCTGTCTTTCTGTCAGTGCCACGATCTTCAGCCCATACAACATAACTGGTCTCACTACCCCCTTATAAACCTTCCCTTATCACTTTTTACTTTTTCACTCTTGGAGTAAGAAACTCTACCCACTCCACCCACTCCATCCTGCCTGTACTCTCTTCTTCACTTCTCTACTACACTCCCCATTACTTTGATCAGTTGACCCAAAGTATTTAAACTCATTCACCTTCGCTACCTCTGCGCCTTGCAACTACATCCATTGCAGCACCCTCTCTCTCATTTACACACATGTATTCTGTCTTGCTCCTACTGACTAACATTCTCCTTCTCTCCAGTGCATACTTCCACCTCTCCAGGTTAATTGCCACCTGTTCCCTACTATCACTACAGATCACGATGTCAAACGCAATCATCCGTCAAACAAAAGACAATGGGTGTGTCCACAGCTTCAAAAACACCAACCTGAACTTTACCCCAACTCAAGGCTCACTGGTTCAGCAGTGCCACTTGTGCCCCATGTCATTACTTTCTGATATTAGCACTTGTAAGTAGAGGCCAACTGACACTGATTTTTTGGTTTCGGCCGAAACCGAAAGTTTAACTACACTTTTGGCCGAAACTGAAGCCGAAAGTTATATCACCCAAAAAAAATCCCGAGCACAAGACTTATGAAATATGCCATGATGCTATGCCACTTTTACTGCTGTAATTACGCCAACAGGCTTAAGCTCAGTATCAATATTGTCAGACGAGTCTCAGTAATAACACGCGTATAAACTAAAGCAGGACATAAATGAGCGAATGAATATCCTTCGGACCGCCCAGCGCCAACTGCTGGCCCACAGTCAGAGTCGGAGCGACAACCAGCACTACTGTAACATTCTAAAAATAGTCATTCGGTTGACGACCAAAAGTTTGTATCAATTTTGGCCGAAACCGAAAGAATACCGAAAGACGTCATTTAGCAACTTTCACCGCCGAAACTGAAACCGAATTTCAGTCGGCCTCTACTTGTAAGGGACACTGAAGAAGTTAAAGGAGACAAATGACTGATTTCCCTTTAACAATCCTACAGCTGGTAAGTGCAATGAACTGAAAAAGTGACTAGTAACATTGGTGTGACGCAATTTCCTCTTGCCGTTACCTGAATGTAGTCGACGGGGTTCTTGCCCTCCCCTTCTTCAGAGACCAGTGCCTTGCCCTGCTCTCGCAGGTAGGAGCTCATGCATTCACACATGGTCTTCAGGCCATTTGGCACACGGCTGAAAAGCTTGTACATGCAAGCCAAGTCTGTGGTACAGAGAACATGTAGTGAAACAATTTCACACATAGCACGTGTATAATGAGTGTATCTGGTCACATCACATATTTAGTGACAAAAATTACATAGATTTAGTGCACCAAAAAATCTGCTGGTAGCTGTGTCACCCACTGTCAAACCACTAGTTTAAAGTAATCACAAAGCAATAATCTTACCCACCCTAACCTCCCCAATAAATCATTAAAGAAAGTTAATATACCTTCTGTCTTTCCATTTTTGAGCATGTGTACAAGACCTGAGTTTTCCATCTCCACAATGGTCTTCATATGCTTAGAAATAAGCTCCCTCTCGACCACCTTAATGATGGGTTCTTCTGTTGATTTGTCCAGGCAGTGCATTACACGCTCAATCTCTTCGTTAATCCTGGCTTCCACTTTTTTTATGTAGACACTGGCACTGTTTTCTGCTAAAAATTTCTGACTCTCCATCTGGAATGAAATTCACAGTTGACCATACGCAGGCAAACTTAACATGGACACAAGAAAGATGAAAACCCCAGTAATACAACTTAATGTCTAGGTAATTAAAATGCTGCCCATTTCTTTCGCAACCTCACCTGGAAAAACTCCGCTGACATTTCCAAAAACGGGGCCTCAAAGTCCTCTTCATAAACGGCTCTCCCTTCCAGACCTAGAATCATCAGCATCTGGCAGGCATTGCGGATCGCTCCCCTGCGACAAAACCAATGGCAAAACCAATCAGGGCTGTGCTGCTGGAAATTAACACTCTGTACCAAAGAACGCGACAGTCAAACACCATCTTCTGTTACAGGGATGTCAACACCATGCACCGCCAGCATGACAAACAGCGTGTGCTGACACCTCCAGGAGCACATACCTGTCCACGACCTCGCCCTTCCGCTCTCGCGCAATCATATCTAGCAGGGTCTGCCGCAGGTGGTCCCGGACGCAGCCGTAGCGTACCACCTGGTCTCGGAAGATGATGAGGCCCAGGTTGTAAACGTTCTCCACGTTGTTCTGCTGCACATAGACACGGTCCTGGCAGTGCAAAGAGGTAGAGGAATAGGTCAGCTCATTTTAGCTGACCTGAGGTCCGCAGAAAAATATCAACAGTGGTTGCATTTCAATATTAAGTAACACAGCATTAAACCAATGCATCTTACTGAGTGGTAGTTAATACACGGCACTGTTACTGTACATTTACACTGACAAAAACAGAGATTTACACAGGATATCTGGGTAAAAACTGCTATGCAGTTTTGTCCGTATTCAAGCTATTAGTGTACATCACATTTCATAGTAAAAATACACTGCAATAAAATTACTCTGCAAATAACAGAAAGCAGATCCATACCATATTTAACATCACTATATGGGTTCACGGTTCATATATATATTTGAACTAATGCACAGGAAAGACCACGAATGCTCAACACAAACGTTAAATCCACATTCATCACCACCCATACAGAACACTTCAATTCACTGCAAAGGTCAAGCCTCCTGTGGGCAAATAATGACAAATCTGTCACTAGCTGCTAACCTTATTGCCAGTACAAGGCGACACTAACGTACAACCACTCATATTTACACAGGTCATCAATACCTGCCCATTCCATGCTAACTTGGATTATTATCAGCTTGATGGGGGGATTTCAGTGATGTGACATAGTACAAGGACAACAGGTACAGCAAGGATTTCATCCTGTACACAAATTTTGTAATCATGCCACTAAAGCTGTGCAGTTAAGGAAGCAGCAGGAAACAAAACAACTAAAATATACCAGTCAACAGGTTGCTAAGGGGTCAGATTTTCAGCTAAGTGCTCCTGTTGTGGTCTTGAAGGCAATCCATGTGAAATAATGCAATTCCCTTGACGCTGTAAAATACTTGGTACACCTTTCTCCATTTAAGTTCTTGGACAAAAGCCAGGCACCTACCATATACATTAAAATGTCTCTAATCATGACCATAGCTGTCTGGTGATCATTCCAGGCTTGATTTAATGTTTGTAAAAAGTTATTATTCAGAGAGTTTAGAACATCCTCCCGTACCTGTCGTGGAAAGGGGAAAAAAATGTCAGGATTTCTTATATCATTGTTACAGCAGTCAAAAAAAAAAAAAAAGTACATGTAAACCTCGGCATGGAAAATTTCAATTGTGAAAGCCAGACTATACACTATAAACACAAGTACTGTCCAATTATTGTTTATAAACAAACAGTACTAACAAAGGCTTAAGACTTGAACGTGAAAGGGCAAAGAATGTTGCATAAAAACCTATAAGGCTCCAAAAAAGGCTCCAAAAAACCTATAACGAACACATGCTCTGTGCAGATGCATAGTGGGAGGAACCGTACTTTGTTGATGAGGTGTTCAGTGACGACCTCGCGGAGGCCAGTGTAGAGCTTCTCGCCATGCTTGTGGAGCACCATGGTGTAGGCGTTCCTGTACAGCTCCTCAAAGCTCAGGCCACTGTTATTCTTCCGTTGGATCTCCTGGATGGCATTCTTCAGAAGGTCCCAGATATTATTCACATATTTTTCATCCATTGTCATCTGCATCAAGAGCAAATCAATAGAATATACTCAGTTAACCAAACATCCTGCTAATTCATGTATAGCCAACACTTCATACCTACAATCAGTCTTCCATTACATACAAGTGGCCACACAAGAATGATAGAAGTAAACATAAAAGTGAGTTTGAGTTGTCCGATAAAAAAAACAAACAAAATTTATGAAGGCTGTAATAAAGGACTAATTTTGACTGCACAAGCCCACACCAACCAGTCTGATGTTGACACTGTAAAAGCTGACTGTCACAAGGTCTGAAAATAAGATGCCCAAATGTCACAATCCTGACACAAAGTGTAGTCAAAAAAAGACAGGACTGGTTGAACTTTTCAATGCGTTAAGGCCAAGTGAGCATGTCGTACTGTAACCTGGACATGAAACCAAGAGGTAAACATTATTCATACATAAACTACTCCCACAATGGGAAATAACATTGGTAATTTTGAATACTTAAATCACAGGCAGCTAGCTAAATCTATTTTTGTAGATAAGGAAAATCAAACTGGATGACACATTTTACCTTGTCTGGCAAGAAACCATAAAACTCTACAGGCATACAAAACATAGCTGTTGACAGCACCCTGAAATCTATATAAACACCATCAAGTAATGTACCAGAAAAACAAAAAGCAGAAGTTAACTGCAAATGTCCAGGCCTGTATGAGGAAGGCTTTCTTCAGCATATAAAACAATATATGCATGTTGTACGGGGTGTTACTACTGTTTTGGCTCAACAGTTCACAAAAGCTGTCATTTTTGGGGGGACACATGCATTTGTAAAAGAAGGTGCTAAGTCTGAAAGTTCTACAAATAAAACAGATAAAGACTGCAGAAAACAAAGTAATAAAAAAAACTCAGCAAGACAGATATTTATGATCACTGAAAACTTGCCATTGCATTTCTTGCTTGGACATGTTCTCATTAATAAACATTAACAGCTGCAAAATAAAAACCTGGCTCAACTTCTCAAACTAAGACTGCAACATAAACTATCCGAACACCTTTGCAATAGCACAGATACCCGGTAACATTTTAAATATATATGTGATATAATGGAAAATAATATAACTAGCTCCTAAAGTTGTTCACAGCAAAAGCAACATCTGACTTCACTATGTATTTCACTGTCTCATGCATATGGATCAACCTTTGAGTAATGCAAAATGTCTGCATTGCTTACATTCATGCACCTGCATTCACATTCTGCACAAAATAAACATGTATAATGTTATGATCTGTAACTGTACTGCAAAAATTCTCGTGTGCACAACACCAGCATACTCAGCTAGTAAAGCTGAGTGCTGACCTGACTCTGGAGAGAACATCTTAGAGAAGCATTTGCTCAAAAAACTATCCCCTTCAGGATATTCTACTAGTCATCTCTTTGATACAAATTAGCAATTACAGCTGGAGTTCTCAATTTCACTGCTGGAGACTTGCACCTCATATATCCTTCCAGACTGCTGAAAGAAATAAAGTAAATCATACCGCTGAGCTTTGTAGACACACAGACCTTTCCCTTGTTGCTAGTACTGTAGCAGACAGAATGCTAGTCAAGTATCATGTGACCACAACAGGGTATGCAAGCTATAATTACATAAGTCTCTACTACACAACTATTTTACAGTAAATGCCAGAAAAGTATTGGATGACAAAAGGAAGGATAAAAAAAAAAAAAAAAAAGTACCAGAGCTAATACTTGCAATTTCATAAAGATCTATTCTATCATGCCATGTCACATAAATGCAAGGAATACCATGTGCTTAAGTAGCTGGTGCTAGGCAGTTGAGGTGGTGACAGCTGAACCGATTCAGACATGCCTCAGACTGAACGCTATGCACGTGCTTCTGCACGGCAGCTGCAATAAATACAAAATGCATTGTGCAACTCTGCATGCCTATGACTCTTCAAAGCATCCTGCAGAACAGCAGCTTCAAGTGCAGGTGCTCACATGCGACCTGTCCACCTGTCAAGGAGGCTTTTGGGGGGGATGGGGGGAGGTTGCTCTAGTGCAGCCAAGCCTTTGCAAGGGAAGCAACCAGAGTGTGAAAGACAGTTGCACTTGCACACAGACCGTTAAGGCAGGCAGACAAACAGGTAGAGTAAGAAATAGACAAGAAAGTTGGACTGAAGTGTACACCACACACAACAAGCTGTAGAGGATGGGGGAGGGCAAAATAAGTTGATCCACAAAACTCACTGCCTCACCCATTACGGCAGCTGCTGCGTGCCCCCCATTTTATATACAAGGTGACAAAGTGACAGTGCATATACAAGAAAACTAGCTTGTTCATCTCAAGCTATGTATTTCACACCACTGGAGTGCACAGTTGTTTCAGGTGATAGGTTCAAAGAGCATTTCAAATGTGAGAAAAAAAATGCATACAAATTAGAACAACAAAATAACTCAGACACGAGTTACAGACGGATGTCGGTCACTAAGTCAGTAAAATGTAAACGTATCAAAGTATTTTAAGTACTTCAGCAAGGAGCCAATCCCACGATTCAGTGTAGAGTCCTGACACATCATTTCAGTCACCTTTGACTGTTAACCAAATTTATTACCTGATCAGACAATCGCAAATAAAACGTTTTAAAATTAAAAGAACAGACACTTTCAAAACCCATCTGAAGTTCACTCAATGCGACAATCATTTTGCAAACGCAATGTTATACCTAGAGCCAAATAGCTATGCAGGACAATTTCAGAAAGAGTACTGCAAAGCTGGGGGGGGGGGGGGATTTTATATTAGATTTAACACACACATAGCTTCCCAACATCTACACCGTTGGGACGTATGATGGCTAACATACGTTATGCGTTAAAACTAGCAAAAAACGTACTACCGTCCAGTTACTGAGCAATCCTTTGACACAGAAAGGAAGAAAACACCCAACTTATCATCTCCACAACAAATGTTATCTTAGAAATTATACAGTCAGCTCACCAGCTAGGCCCCACTACATTAACTCACTCTTAAATGAAATACGACCGACGTACAACGCAAGTCGCAGTTAAACAGCGCATATTTCATAAGCCTAATTATCATTTAGTGCTCTGACTGACAAGGCTGTCGATAACCAGTTGTGAAGAAAGTCAAGATTAACTCAGGTACTTTTTGGAAGCTAAATCTTAAATGTTCATGGGAAAACACAAATGAGAAATCAGTTAAGTCAACTACTTGTTTTCACGTAACCAGCGACTTCCATGCAGCTCAGCGTAGCTGGCATTTCGAGGGAATGCTAAAAGCCTTTTATTTACTGCATACACGGCCTTCTCATTTGTAGTCAACCTAATATCCCCAGTGCTCGAGTGTGCAGGCTGGCCCGCTCGGACTCTGGGTCCTCCCCCCGCCCCCCACCGGGTTCTCACTGGAAAGGCCCGTATCCTCATCTTGGTGTCCTTCTTAGTACCGCCTTTGCTGAGGTTGGACATGTTTGGCGTCTTAACTCGCTCGTCGACACTGTACAGGAAAGCGTGCGGCTGGAAGAGCCACTCAGTTCCCCCTAGACCTTTCCTGCGGGTCTGCGTCCCTTTGTCAGGGCTGATATTGCAACTCGGTTACCCGCCGCCACTATAGATTTCTTGTTTTGCTGCTCAGTGATGGCGGCCCATCAAGCTCACTGCGCAGGACTAGCGTGACGGAAATCTCGCGAGATGAGCCCGTCGGACGAGACTGGGCATACATCTAGTTTGAACAGTAACACTTCGCTGCCTTTGTGCCTTTGGCAGCGTGATCATATGTACGAAGCAAATGGAATTATATTATACAGTGTAAACAAAAACTTGTCGGTTTTGTGTCATGTTCTTAATATAATAAACGCTCACACGTGATTTTGTGTGACAAATAACAGTTCTGTGTGACTTTTTGGGACAGGACAAGTATTAATATTGATTTACCGAGGACTTAGTTTGCCAGCTCTTCTCGTTAAGTATGACATCGATTAACACAAAATTACAGTTTTCAAACTCCGGTCAGAAAATTAGTCTTTTTATTTTGTCGAAACTTTTCGTAATTTAAGTGTTAACAATTTCATCAATTTAGAATTGTATATAAAATTTTAAAATGTACAGCATATTGTATGTTCTTATAATGTTATATTGTTACTAAAGCTATAAAACTCTGTTGTGTGTTATTGCACGTGCCGTCTACACAGTAGTGTGAGTTTCATTTCACCTTTGGAGAGACATTGCAAATGGCATCTAATCTAATATATGATTAAAACAACTAAGATACATGCTTAATGAGGGTGCCAATTCACTCCACTTCAAATATTGGGGGAAACATTTACCCCCCCCCCCCCCCCAACCTTTACACCTATGCATCCTCATAAGTGTGAAAAGTCATAACTGAGCTAACTACCCACTGGCTTTTAGTCAAGTATCATTCTCAACAGGTACTTTCAACCGCAGACTTAACCAAGCTGAGTCACCCCCTGACCATGGTTTAATGTCAAGACATGCTACTGTCTCATTATAAAACTGAATCTCTCTCTCTCTCTCACTCTCTGTCTCTGTCTCTCTCTCACTCTCTGTGTCTTCAAAAGCTGTCAGAACTGTGTGTTCTTCCCCATTTACAGAAAGGTCTAGAATTTCTGAAGCTGAGGACCTGAGGTATTTGAAAGCATCTAATGGGTAATGTCTACTAGATTATAGGATGGCCCTATAACCTCAAACTAGGTCATGATGGTTGCTTTTTTTGTACAAATCCTAGGGTGTTTCCAGGGCCTAGTCACTTTGTTATTGCAGGACTGACAGCTGCAGGTACTATGAATGCTTTTGCTGATGCTGTAATAAAAATTTATGTGTATGACTTAAATAAAATACTTTTTACTGAGAAACAAATACAATGTGTGCCCAGTTAATTTGAAATAACATGAGAAAGGTATTTATTAAAGTATTTATTAAGCCTTATTAAAAACAAAATAATACAATTATTAAAGTCTAGATAATGTTCAGAATGCATATTCATGGCCATAACAATGTTTTAACAATTATAAGATAATTATAAAGATAAACTATAAGATTAAAAAATGGCCTTTAATGTTTGTTTTGTCATGGAAGCTAATTGGCTACTACATCTCAGGGCTATGGACTGGATGGAAAGTGGTCCTTTGGTTTTCCACTGAATATTGAATACCTCAAGCTTAATTCATCTAATACAACTGGGAATATAATGTATTTTTATTTGTTCTCTTGTTTAACATTTGCTTTCACAATGTAATAGTTTGCTTTTGCTTTTTCTATATAGTGGGAGAGCAAGTGATTTTATTTATGTGTACAAATTTAGTAAATTTCATTAACAGGTATATTTTGTTAAATTTTCTTTTCTATGTTAACATTCTGTTGCTATGTGAATCATTTTTTACATTTCACTTTTCTTGTTCATTTGTTACTGTTCTTTGTGATGTAGTAAATAAAAGATGACTGGTCTAATTGCGTTAGACTGAGAGACCAAGTACTTTTATTTGTGCATTGAAATTTTATAATTTTATTAACAGCTGGAGCTAGAGGGTTAAAGTACACTCCCATTACAGAAGGTACACTATCAGTCAAAAGTTTGGACACACCTTTTCCTTCCTTAATTTTTATTTTCAACATTGTACATTAATACTGAAGACACCCAAACTATGAAAGAACATGTATGGAATTATGTAGTAAACAAAAAAGTGTTAAACAACCCAGGATATGTTTTATACTTTAGATTGTACAAAGTAGCTACATTTAACTTTGATGACAGTTTAGCACATTCTCATCAGATTCACAAGGTCATCGCCTGGAATGGTTTTTAATTCACAGGTGTGCCTTCTCAAGAGTGCTACTACAACTACTGCATAAATCCACATTTTGCAAGAAAAATTCATTTAAGTAAAAAGAGAAGACAGTCCATCATTACTTTAAGAAATGAAGGTTAGTCAATCTGAAAAATCTGAAGAATTTTGAATGTATCCCCAAGTACAGTTGCCAAAACCATTAAACGCTATGATGAAACTGGCTTTCATGAAGACTGTCCCAGGAGAGGAAGGCCAAGCACTACCTCTGCTGCAGAAGATAAGTTTATTAGAAGTACCTGCCTCAGAAACTGCCAATTTACAGGACATCAGATTACAGCCCACATAAATGCTTCTCACAGTTCAAGTGGCAGACATATTTCAGCATCCACTGTTCAGAGGACACTGCATGAGTCAGACCTTTATGCTCGAATTGTGGCAAAGAAACCATTACTTTGGAAGAACAACAAGCAGAGGAGACTGGATTGGGCCAAGAAACACAAGGAACGGACAGTAGATCAGTGGAAAACTGTCCTTTGGTCTGATGAGTGCAATTTTGAGAATTTTGGTTCTAACTGCGCTGTCTTTGTTAACAGTACAGAGGATGAACAGATAGTACCTGAATGTGTGGTTCCCACTGTGAAGCATGGAGGAGGAGGTGGGATGGTGTGGGGGTGCTTTGCTGGTGACACTGTTGGTGGCTTACTCAAAATTGAGGGCACACTTAATCAGCATGGATACCACAGCAATTTGGAACATGCCATCCCATCTGGTTTGCATTTAGTGGGACCATAATTTTTTCCAACAGTGCAATGACCCCTAACACACCTCTATGTTATGTAAGACGTATTTGTCCGAGAAGGAGAGTGATGAAGTGCAGCATCAGATGACCTGGGCTCCACAATCACCTGATCTAAATCCAATTGAGATGATTTGGGATGAGTTGGACCTGAGAGTGACAGAAAAGCAACCAACAAGTACTCAACACCTCTGGAAAACTGTTCTATGTGACAACCTCATGAGGCTGAATGAGAAAATGCCAAAAGCGTGCAAAGCTGTCAGACAAAATGTGACTACTTTAAAGAATCAAAAATATAAAACATATTCTGGGTTACTTAACATGTTTTGTTGACAACATATTTCTATATTTGTTCTGTCATAATTTCAATGTCTTCAGTATTAATATACAATGTTGAAATCAATACAAATACAAAAGAACCATTGAATAAGAAGGTGTGTCCAAACTTTTGATTGGTAGTGTAAATTATAAATTTTATTACATATGTGTAATGTTAGTTTTCAGAGGCAGGTGCATCCCTGGTGACATAAATTGTCAATACTAATGGGTATTTCTACTGTTATTTTTTTATTTTCTAAAACTTTGAAGCATTGTATCCTTCCTTGAGAGAGAAATAGGAAAGCCTTCAGTGAACACCATGAGGCAGATGCAGGAAAAGCAGCGTTTACAGTAAGCATCCCGTTACTGGGCTGTCCCTCATTGTGTGCTGTCCTGCTCCTGAACTGTTCACAGAAAAAGGCAAAATTCTTCTCAACAGGGCCCCCGTCAACTGACGCTACACTTGAGGAAGTGGAAAGCCACAAGTCAGGCCTTCTGAAATGAGAAGTAGGCTTTCTCTACCTCCCACTCTTTCTCTACTACATTCACTTGTACATGGGACCAGTGAGTAAGCACATTGCTTATTGAATCGGCCTATTATAATTAATGTGTAAATTCCAGGTAACTGGCTCTTAACTGCCAACTTCTCATGAGGTCTCAGTAATGAGTTTATGACATAATTGACATAATGATGATCAAGTTTTTCTTTCTGACCTTCCATTGTGGGAACAAAAGGTCAAAAATCTCACATTACATCATGCTCAGCATATAATAACATGCTACTATTATTATATCATTCAATTTTATTTAAAATTTTAAATACTGACCAAAATGCTGAAGTCTCTAGCATACTAAGTGTGCCATATATCATTAACACCAGCATGGCCTGTTTTTTAAAAATCATCAGTTCACCAAAGTCATATTGTTATTAAATAGTTTTACCTTGTTAAATAATGGCTAACTAATGTGGCACTGGACTGTGGGTGACTTTTAATTATGATAAATACCTTTCAGTTTGGTTTGAATATTTGATGTTAAGTGTGCAAAGCACTTGAGATTCTATTCTCCAGAGTGTGTGCACTGTGATGCGCTGGCCTTCCAAGCTGCTTGAAATGGAAGACAAACGGCTGAATTTACTGGAGTGGCATTGGGTGGTATTTGCAATGTTAACAAAATTATCTGCTACCCCGTTTGCTACCATAGTGTAAGTATAATACAGATTAAAAAGAATTTAATAGCCTTAATAAGTAGGTTTCATAAGAATTCTTCTTATATAAACCATGTTCTGAGCTCAGCCTACCATGTAGGCTAACCCTCCAGAGAACAGTGGTTTGTTCTACTTGCGCCATATCTCCTCCTCCTTTCTTTCCATCCATCCATCCATCCATTATCTTAACCGCTTATTCCTGGTGAGGGTCGCGGGGAAGCCTGGAGCCCATCCCAG
>JABJVR010000104.1:128396-142229 GCA_025773905.1 Chitala chitala | reverse complement strand
TTTGTAAATATAATCCATTACATAACGTAACCGTGAGTCTAAATCTTTTTTTAGCCGTTCAGGTGACTTGACACTTGTTGATTTTCATTCTGCCGTAATAACATGTAGCTGAATTATAGGTAACACTCAGAACTCCTGGTGGCATGGTGACACAATGGGTTGTATTATTACATCCCACTTCTCACATCATGTATCCATACGATAGAAATTCAATTTGTAAATCTTATTCTCCCTATGTGTGTGTGTGTGTGTGTGTGTGTGTGATTGCACTGCATGCACTGATTTCCTCCCACAGTCCATAGACATGCCATTTAGGTGAGGTGAGCTTGTACTTTAGCTCTAAGTTGTCCTTGTGCGAGTGCCCTGAGTACCCACCCTTCTGTAGGGTGTAGGGTCCAGGCCACCTGTAACCCTAACTTGAACAAGCAAATTGACATTTAATTTACATTCCAGGAGTGCAGGTTCATAACAGGAAGAGCAGTTTTAATTCTGACTAGGTATTTATGTAAGAAATCTTGAGGTAATCTTGTTTAATGTCACTGATACACGTTTTGCACTATACTCTGGTTGAATTGTCTTTTTACGTAACTCCAAACTCTCATACTCTTTATCATCTGGAATCAATTTTTTTTGTAACAAGAGATTATATTTGCTTGAAACCCTCTGTGTTCTCAGTTCCTAATTAGTGTGTAAGTAGTATCTGTAGACATGTAACTTTGGACAGAGCACACAGGGAGTCAGAATCCTCTTTGCAGAACCGATCTCTTTATTACAAAAACAAATCGGTCACTCAATGAGTAGAACATCAGGCTGGGATATGGAAGTCTCGTGGTTCAAATCCCAGCACAACCAGATGTATGCTTGATCAAGGCACTCAGGCTCCACATGGGGTTGGCTGCCCACTGCTCCCCCGAGGGGATGTGTCAAATTCAGAGAATTTCCCTCTGTAAGCACGGCACTAATGCAGGGGCAAGACAATACAACATCATCTACATACGGTGTCAATATGAGATATTAAAAAGAGTTTTGTGTCATGAGGAGGTAGGCTGCTGAACACCAACAGTCTCTCGGCTCGGCTGTTTTACATCACAGTTCTATTCAACCATTTGAAAGCTGTTGGGCATCAAAGAAATCTTAACTATATGAAGTACCAACATGTATATTTATACAGTGTATTTTCAAGCTTGCTGATGTTAAATGTAATTTAGGCATTTCATCTGGCTGCCATATCATTTATTACATTAGATCAGTGTGATTTTCTTCATAAACCCCAGACCTAAAGAGACACAGTAGAGGGGAAGAACTATGCTGAACATCTTGTCACACCTGCCCCCCCCGCCTGAATCATGCATGACTCGTTCGTTTGTTGGAGTGAAACCGGACCCAGAAACGAGTCTGATCCCCAGAGCCCTGCCACTCTTCATGAAGGTAATACCCCCACGCTCAGGGGCATTTAACCTGTCACCTGTTGTCATGTGTCACGCCCTGGCAATGTGGATTACCATTAATTAATTAAGAGGCATTCTTCATTAGCTTTGTGGGCAGTAATTATACAGGTGTAACAAAAAAAAGCGAGAACCAATGTGTGCTCAGGCACGTCCCGGAGAACTGGCACCGCGGGGGAGACATAACCGGGGAAACATCACTCTCACCCGGAGCTCTGAACATTTTATTCTGGTTGTTTCTTGCTTGTGTCAAGGGCACTCGGCTCGGTGACGGAGCTCCATTTGGTGTCTGGGCCACTTCTTCTGCTTCTCTCACCCAACACTAGCTGAGTGGCCTTCCTCCAGTCACAAAAGGAGCTTCTCATGTGGGTGCCCTGGCTGCTCAACTCTCTGGCCACAACAATGGCAGCGGTAATCAGACTGCACAAGCTGAAATCGGAACCGTTATCTTTTATCATGTTGAATCCAATCCCCTCTTCCAGGGCAATGGAAATATGTTACTCCTGTGGGTTTTTGGGTCCAGTCTTCATGTTAAGGACCAGCATAACTCCTGGGGTTCATGTGATGTATGTATAGATGTGTGACAGGGTACAGAATGTTTCAAAACTCACAAACTGCACCTCTTCAAAATTAGAGCTGACAGGTCTTCATCTAGGAAGAAGCAGGTCTTACTAATGTATATGCTGACCTCAGCAAACATTTCCAAGCAAATCCTATAATCCCCCTCAAATCACAGACAAACATCATGCATTAATTGTGTTAAGAAAACATTTCATAACCTCGTACTGTAATTTTATGTAAATGAGTCATAAAAGAATGATTGACACATGACTGATGCAATGAACAACAGACACCAAATGAGAAGAAACGTGCCTGTTTTAATGACACCTCAAAAGCAAACGGCTGGCGACAGTTTCACGACAGGTGAATGGAAACACCGAGCAAAAGTGACCCGTTTATACGGAGAACCCCAGAATCAGAACGTGGCCATTAATGTCTGACTCAAAACGTCAAACTCAAGTAACAAAAACAAAACAAACAAACAGGAGAAAAATATTCTCAACATGCAATTATTTGTATGTATCTAGTTAAAGGTATAATGAAATTCATGTGGAGAGTTTAGTTTCTCACAGAGAAAGGTCTGAACCCGGTGACCAACCTTAACTGTGACAACCGACCGCCACACACAGCAGACTTTAACATTTGGCAGCCGTCAATGACCAGATGCTCAAAGCACGACCATGAGTGGTCCTTAATGAAATCAAATCAAGAACAAGTTAACTTACTGGCTGATTATGTACTATTCTTCGTACACGGTAAAGTTGGTCTTGATAAAAGTATAATTAAAAAGCACATATGGCTGCGAAAATCGGAGCTGGAGGAAAAAATTAAAGGAACAATTACACACTTCCCAAACACACCCGCGCAGCAGGTTACAGACATTAACAAAATTTATTTAAAATGTTATACATAAACCTTTAGTTTAAATCTTTAATTTATCCATACAGAAATTCATATATTTTTTATAAAAAGAAAAAATTATTTTAAATATTAATTTTTCTTATGTACAATTTAAAACAGTATATGGAACTAAAAATAACAATAAAAATGTTATAAAACATGAATGTTCCCATGTGGAGATGCGTACGCTAGGGAGGCAGGATGTTAGGATGATGGGTACTCAGGAACACAGGTACTCAGGTACACAGGCACCACAAGTACTCAGGTACACAGGTACTCAGGTACACAGGCACCACAAGTACTCAGGTACCACAAGTACTCAGGTACACAGGTACTCAGGTACACAGGCACCAAAGGTACACAGCAGCTGCAGGTCCTGGTGCTTATATGGATGAACATTGCTGCTAGGCACAGTAAAACCTTAGCCGTGAGCTTACTACTCATGGTTTTGAACAAAAGTAGGACTGAACTTGGAGAAAGCCTAAGCCCTTTTTGCATTTGTCATACATTGACCTTGAATGTTTTTTTTTTTTTTTTTTTTTGCTGAATTTAAGCAAATAGCCACTGAAGCATGAAGAGTTTGTTCTGAAATGTCACAAAAGTGTCACAAAAAGGAGTCATCATCAGAGAAGTCTGTCTTCTATTCCTTCCCTTAATTTCCAGTTTGTAAAATGTCACAGCTTTGCTGATCCAGGTGTGGTAAGTACCTGTGGGGGTGCGGAGGGGGCTTGTTGGCAGTCCACTTTATGGCAAAGTGACCCCCACAAGAAGGGCTCAAGTCCTACGAGTTGCTCATATGGTGTGGAGCCGCTCCGTTCCGTGTTGCTTTGGCTGTGAAATCTTCAAGTGGCCACAAGAAGACAAATGTTAGTGGTGATGCCATTCCTTGGACTTACTTTCAATTGGAAGAAAATCAGGTTTAAGAGGAAACAGGGGGGTCTAGTCACAGTTAGCAACGAGCCACAAAAGACACAAAGCCTCCGTATTGTGAATTAGTGAGACCTACAACAGTAGGAAGAACATGGGAACGTACCAGATTTGGAAAGGGCGGTCAGCGAGATGTTAGAAAGAGAGGAGCAGAAGCTGGAGGGCAGAATACCGTCATGTAGCTTGGGGACGGATGGGGGGGAGTGGCAATGATTATTGTAAGATTTGAGGAGGTTAGTCATGCAAAGGACATCTGGACAAAAGGACAGAAAACATATAATGTGTTAAATGGAAGGGCAGCTGGGTGTAGGTTACAGAGTGAATGTGGACAGTTAGTGATGGATAAGTGAGAAGGATTCTTTATACCAAGTGTTTACATCAGGAAAATAAATTAATGAATTGTTACATTATTCAGCATGAGGGTGAATGAACAGCTCACCGTCTATAGTATGCTAAGATAAACCTTGGAATGAAGAAGAGGGTACTAACATCTCCTCTAAGCACAAATGGTCAGCACAGACCTGATAGCGAAGCTAACGTTTGTGTCATGGGCAGATGGATGTACTGACCTGCTCGTTCATGACGGCACACAGCTCAGACAGCATGTCCCTGTAATGGACCCGCATCTCCTCCTGGTACTCCAGCTGGTCCTCCTTGATCAGCTTGGCATTCACATCCAAAGCCTGTCCGCACGCCTCTGCAAACTGCCTAAAGGGGGCGCCAGAGGACTTTGCATGAGAAAAAGTAGGGTGCATTTTTTTCCCCTTTTCGTCTCCTGATCCGAGTTAGAAAATGCAAAAACGTCATGATGGATGGTCCTCAAACTAAATGATGAAATGGAAATATATAACAAGATACGTAAAAATAAAAAAAAAAACATTACCTGAAAATTTCTTTAAGAAGTTTAACCTGGTTGTCCGGATATTTCTTGGCATTTCTCTCCTCAAGGAAAGCACGTGCGTAGGCCATAGGTCCTGCATTAACCTGGAAATTGACAAACACAGAACAGAAGACTGGCCAGGTGTCCAACAGCATATCTGCAAATACCGCTTTGTCCAACAGACACATGACCTAGAGATTAACTGAATATAGGATGTTTGAGAAGTGGAACGACTGCAACATGTGATACCCAGAGGAGAAACACACTCAGCACACGCACACACTTGGCGCACGCACACACTCGGCACACGCATCTCCGCAGACTGAGATCAGACTATTGTCTATAGCTGCTTTTCACAAAAAAGCTTATAGCATAGCTAAAGATTATAGTAATACAATTACACAAAGTTTGGTAGGTTGGGATTTTTCTTACCCTTAATCCAAAAATCTTACAATTACTCTAAAAACAGGCAATAAAGTATTACCTAGAGAGCCATGGGATTTAGTGCTTAAGGTTTTCTTTGCAAGGGGAAGATAATTTGTCTTGAAAAGGCAGGATTATTTTCAAATTGTACAGCCTATTTTCATCTAGCATAGTGTGTGTGCTGGAAATGAGAGTGCACTGTTTGTGTACACAAATGTGCACCCTCAAACGAGTGTGTCAGAGGATATGGATGTAGAGTTCATTTGAACCGTGGGACGTTTCGCTGTATATGCTAACGTCTGCCCTCTGGCCCCGAACACAGTGTGCATGCGCCCAAACAGGCACAGGTGTACAGCTGCAGGAGGTGGCTCTCTCCCACCCCCGTCTGCGCCCGCCCTGCTTGCCTTCACGCTGACGCTGCCCTGCAGCTTCAACTGGAGCCGGATCATGTCAACGTCATCTCCTGAGCACAGCTGCCTCAGCTCCGACACCTTGCGGGACATCTCATCGATGGCCACCTCGATGGGGTTCAGCTCGGTGCTGTGCTGTTCCACCACCTGGATGCGCTTCTTCAGGTAGGGGAAGGTGCAGCTGGCTACAGAAGTGAGAGGGGGAAGATGAGGAAGAGAGGTGATCGTGGTAAACTTTCTGCCTGAGAGTTTAAATCCGCACTCAGCCATGTACGAGAATACATATCCCAGTGAGGGATGTGGCGGTTAGCGAACAGCGCTAGCTTGATGCCTGTGAGCCCTGGCTACGGCGTGGCGCCTCACTGGTCAGGACGGTCCGCCTCTTGCACTGCTCCTCCACCTCGCCGTGTTTCTTCCCCGACAGCGTGAACGGCGTCTCGAACATAAAGCGGTTGATGTTGTGGTGCCGCTCAAAGTCCGTCTTCTTCTCCTGAAGCTCCTTCTCATCAAAGTATGGGGTCACGTAGGTCACCTGGATATAGGCAAACTTGGGGTCCAGATCTTTGGGGTTCACCTAGGGAGCGACAGGTGAGATGTTACCGTCAGGGACACAGTTTTACAACAATAACTTGGATGCAAGTACATCTTTTCTGTTCATCCCACCGGACTGGAGAAAACACGAGGCAGACATATTTAAGTGTTATGTGCTGACTGACATCCACAGGGAAATGTGTAACAGATCAGTCTGGCACTGAGGCCCCCTTCACCTTGTTCGAGTCCTGGATCATCTTCACGTTGTCGGACCCAAACTTGTCGGAGTACAGCTTCAAGAGACGCTGTGAGATTTCAGACAGCCCCGTCAACTTGGGCTCCTTGTAAATAAACTCCTTGCTCTCCTCCTCCTCGAAGAAGCCCTAAGGGAGGAGAAAAGGGCCCATGACATCATGCTCTGGCACCACGTCCTGTTGGAGTGTGTGAATGTAGACAAGTACACGCGTGACGCACCGGTGCCCATGAAAGCCATCCCTGTGCTACACAAACCACTCACCCTGAGGAAACGTGACGGTAAGGAGAGGCTTGTGTATTTTTAACCCTTGCAATGCACTTGGCTAAACACTGGAATCTAACGCTTTGTTTGGATCGGTTTTTTCCATACTTGTGTGACTAAGTTGCCTTGAGCCTAAAATATAAAGTGCAGTTTTGGGCCAAGGAGCAGGTGAAGGAATTAAAAGAATGATCAGGGATATTCAACAATGCTGTTTCTTTATGTTATACTATGGAAACAACATTGTAAACCATAAATCTTGAAAAATATATATTATATAACCTCACTTGTACTAAATTACGCTACATGTATCTGATCTTTGAAAATATACCAGCAGAAAATGTTTATCATCAGTAAAATAAGTGATAGTGATATCTGATCCAGTAGGTATCTTTAAATACTGTTAAAAAAAACCTAGCAATGCAGCTTTTTAAAATAGTAATACTATAGTAATACATTAATAAAATTTATTAAATGTAAATTAATTTGCAAAACAGATTCATCACCTGCTTTCCCCCTTTTAATCCAAGTATATTGTTTATCATACAAACTTTCCCAGATGGTTAGACAACGAAAGACATCTTGTTAGAAACGCTTGCTGAAAAGTTAATGACAATCTGAAAAGTTATATTGATGAGGCAACGCCCGAGTTTGAGCCATGACGGGTGTTACCCTTTTACGCTCGTGCCTGAGCTTGTTAAATTAACTCAGGGAAATTAGGCGACAGTAATGTTGAATCTTTGACATGTCCACTTCGCATGTTACATATGCGTTTACAAGGCGCTATTATTGACCCAGAGTTTGTCAGGTTATCAATTAAATGCGGGACCCACTGAAGGTAAAAGCAGCGTGGGAGGGGTCTGACGGAATACACAACACACGCAGAAATGCGCGTGCATGTAAACACGCACGCGCACGGAGGTCGGGACAGCGACAAGAGCGGAGTGACGCGCATCAGCGACACATTAGGAGACCTCGGTGAGAAGCAGCACAGACATTAAAGGTACTTACCACAGCCTTTACACAGACATACAGAAGAAAGGAGAGAGGGCAGGTGTCTGAATTAAATAACGTCACATAAGAGCAGCCTGAAAGACAAGCACTTACCAGGAGCAACACGTCCTACAGACACTTTGTTCCTATTAACATAACGTTTCTCTGTTTACCTTTTTCTAAAGATATATTAAATTTAATATGTGATGTCAACTGCACTTGAAATATTCGTGATTTTACAAAGTGAATGTCATTATTGTTAATAATAATAATAATAATAATAATAATAATAATAATAATAATAATCAACGGCAGTAATGTCTAGGAAAAGCCAAATAACGTGTGAAGTACACACAGGGTATCTTCGTATTTTTCCGAAAAGAAAACGCAATTAGCCCAGCTAATGAAAGCATTTCTTTCTGAATGCTTTTTTTTTCGTCCCAATCGATCAGGAAACCAGTCTGTTCTCCTCGTATGGAATATTAAGTAATAAATACAGTGCAACTGTTTATTCTGAGCAACGATTGTCATGACTCGTATTATGACTGTACATTACAATGAGTTGTATTCATTAAAAAGTATTAACAGGACAATCGAACGCATGACACACGTGTTCATGTTTAGCAGACTAAGAGTGATCGCTTGATGCATATTAGCATGATGTTGCTCCTGCGTTGCGGTCCCACTAACCCGAATGACGCAAGCCCCGGCAACACGTGCACGGCGGCGCGTTCACTGAAGGGTCGCTCCTCCTTTGAAGTACGATGAAAACGTCACATTGTAACAGTCCTTCACTACAAAACACTAACTACACTGAATGATAAACCATAGTACTGTGTTTGAAACTTACACCCAAAACACACACACTGGCCCCAAAACGGTGCACATTATTTTTCTCCTTGAAACATTTTCAGCTTTAATCACACCGAAATGCAGCGCACGCGTGTTTGAGCACCATTACTTACTGCATTACAGCATGCTGGAAGTTTTCCATATAGGAATTATACTCCAGTTTGTTTGGCGTTTCCAAATTGTTTGGTGTTTTCAAATTTCCAGTGTGTGCTTGGGTGTGTGTGTGTGTGTGTGTGTGTGTGTGTGCCCTGCGGTGGGTTGGCGCCCTGCCCTGGGTGTCCTCTGTCCTGCACCCTGTGTGTTCTGGGATGGGCTCCAGGCTTCCCACGACCCTTAACAGGATAAAGCGGTTTAACAGATGACTGACTGACTGACTGACTGACTGACTCCAGTTTGTAAGCTACTGAGAAGAAGGTTACTGAATAAAAGTTAAAATATATAAGTTTAAATACCCGCACTGACAAAAAAAAAAAAAAAAAAAAAGGTTGTTGACCTTCCAACAGACACACTGCAACGTTAACGTTAATAATGCGATTAAACGTTTTCAGGAGTGAAACCTTCTTTCGCCTCCGAGGTCTGGATCTCACCTGTCCATAGAAGGCCACTCGGTAATACCGCCCGAAGAGCCGCTTCTCCGAATTCACCACCTCCGTGACCTTCAGGTAGGAGCGGTGGATGTCGTAGTACAGCTCAGAGAGGCGCTGCGGTTGAGGGAACACAGGAGATGAGATGAGATGAGATGAGATGAGATGAGCACTTTCTACACTAGGGGGACCCTGAGACCGCACTAGTGAAGGGTTTACATCTTAATTTATTGTGCCTGCAGTGAAAGTTATACTACCCACAGGTCTATCTGCGCTGCGTTCAGAATGTGTGTCACCGTTACAGGTTTTGATCATATATCTTTAATCATATTATATCTAAGCCTTCATCCCTTCTAAAACTCATTAGAACAAAATACTAATTTTCACCAGGTGGGTTTTATATTATTTCTGTGTAATTCAGTGCAAATGTGTAATAAATATACAGCAGTCAGTGTTTTGGAGAGCTTATTCAAGGTCTGCAGAGTTGCTGAGTGGGTAGTAGATCTTCCAGAGTTGTAGGTTAGATCCTGGCCTTCGTGTGTGTACGTGCGTGTGAGCGTGTGTACGCTTGTGAGTTTGTCCAGTAATGGGACTGGGAGTAACCTGGCCTGCTCCATAACCTTCTGGCTCTCTGGCCCTGAACTTCATGAGAAATTAGATGGAAAAAAAAGAAATCATACTTGCAGAGCTCCCCAGTGACTGTAATTCTTCTACAAAGGTCCATTTTTGTAATGTTATTTTGACGGTATGTCACAATACAAACTACGACTTCAACAGCTGACGATACTGTAGACTACACTGGTGGCTATAGTGTTTTTTCATTGTTTCATACAATACTGCTTCAAAGTCTACATGAGGGCTTGGATTCATGACTGAACCCACAAAGAATGCAGCTGATTCAGCCCTGCCCACCCTTGGTTCTGTGACAGCATAAGCACAGCTTTTAAGGCACAGCACATACTTTTCCAGGTAAGGTTGTTATATACTTGAGTGTGTTTTGATCACGGTATTTTTGCGGCAGGCACCAAGTTCAAAGAGCATGTCTGTGCCAGGATGAGGGTCTCTTCACCTTGAAGTCTCTTCTTTTCTCATAGACGGTGATCACAGGTTTGTTGATGTCAGCAATGAGCTCATATCGTTCTGACTTCCACAAGTAGTCCACGCACATCTCCAACTGCTCCACAAGGGTGTCCTGGATGTGATTGTGTGTGTGTGTGTGTGTGTGTGTGTGTGTGTGTGGTGGAAGGAGAAACAGAAGATTGGAGCATGTTAACTGAACCAAGCTGTAGTCCAGTGCCTCTGTGCAGGTGTTAAACTCAAACCTATGCAGGACTCCCCTCGGCACACCCCATCCCACCCCGGCTGTACCTCAGTGTAGGGTGTATCCTGTATTCCTGAGTCCTCCTTCATGGCTCCTTCCTCCTTCACGTTGGGAGTGATGCACAGGAAAGCCGCCCAGCCCATGGAGAATGTTGCTGAGGTACCAAACAGGACGTCTCGTCAATGGACACCCACACAGCAGTGTTACCAGTTACTCCTCAGTTCTACACCCATGTGCAACCTTCTCCCAGAGCCCATTGGCCATTGTCAGCCAATAGAAATCACACGTGGGTGGATTGACAACTGTGTTATCGCAGCAATACAAGGAGGGAGAAACAGGTTCGTAGGTGCAGCTCAAGGGACGTACAGTGTTATGAGCAGCAAGAATGGCGTTACACGCTGAACATTTTCCTGGCAAGTATAACGTGAGGACAACGTGCATACAACAGCAACCGCAAACAGAATTTTGGCCTGGTGGCTCAACTTGTAGGACGTCAGGTTGGGATACAGAAGTCTCACGGTTCAAATCCCAGCCCAGCCACTTGGTCTGTTCTTGAGCAAGACACCCACGCTAGCTCATTGTACCACGTACATGAAATGTTGTAAGTTGCTTTGAATAAAAGCATCTCCTAAAAGTACAATTTAAATGTAGTTTGTGGAAGACAGCAGCTCAGTGTATGTGGCCTCACCACAGACTACTTGTCCTTCTGTATTAATGACTCCATGACAGTTCTGTCTCATGCATCATCACAAGAACGTTTGTTGCCTTTTTGCTGATGCTGGCTTACATGATTTATCCACACTGCAGAAAATTTGTAGAGCAGGTTAAATCTTAATATGAACGAGTAACCTTTGGGCTGCTTGTTCTTAACTAAGTCACATCTGCCTATAGCAGCAAATATATTAGTTTAGCTTAGCTATTAGCCTAGTTTACCTAGGAATGTTCTGTGGGAATAATGGTGTACGACCTACAGAGGAGCCTGTCTCAGTTTTTTTGGTCAGACTGTAAAGGTGAAACATGCTGTCCCGGAGCTGTGCTCCCACCCCAAGCCGAGCCTCCGTCCGGCGTGAAGGTGTGTGACGAGGGCACTCACTCTCTCCTTCTCGAGGTGTTAGTAAGGGGTTACAGTTAAAAGCGTGTGCGTCCTCTGTGGGCACGCTCCATCCCCCCGTCAAGTCTGTTTTCCAGTAACCTGTGTCAAAGCAGGGAGTGCAGTTGTTTAAGTCGGCCCGCTCGCCCCCCACTTCGTATTACTCGCACCCCCCACAGCATGCGAGCGCCCAGGCATGCGTCTCTCTCACACACACACACACACACACACACACACACACGGCTGTGGCATAATGCTGCGGAGCCCATGTGGTGTTGCGCGGACACGTACATGCTTTAGTGGTGGCTAGTGTGAGCGAGCTGACCTGTGCAGTAGACTAACCCCCCCCCCCAGCCTTACATCCTTCCCAGGTGCGAGGTGGAAGACCGGAGCTTGTCAGACTGTGCTTGAGTGACCCACTTTCAGCACAGTGGTGGACAAACCTTTGAGAATGTCCAGTGGGACGTGTCACAGACTGAAAGCCCCATCCAAATGAAAACTTGGATAACCTGACCCTACTGACAGAGGAGCCAAGCAAGCAATGGCCAATGCACATGAATGCGCTGGACGCTCAGATGTAGAAGTCACGCCCTCCCCTGCCTCAGCCCCGCCCCACAGCCTTGGCCACACCCCCTGCCTCAGCTCTGCCCCCACCCTTAGCCACACCCCCAGACTCAGCTCTGCCCCCTAGCCACACCCTTGGCCTCAGCCCCGCCCACACCCTTAGCCACACCCCTGGCCTCACTCAACCCCCACCCTTAGCAAGTGAGCAGGCAGAGAACATGCTGTAGACCTCACCTCTTCTCGTCAGGTACTCAGCGATGAGCGCAGAGATGTGGATGTAGCACATGGCAGCCTGCATGACAAACAACAGATGGAAAGAGTTAAAGCAGGGTTAACGCTACACTGCAGTTTCAGCCTGTAGGATTATCCCTGCTTACACTGATGGCATTATGTAGCACAGGGTCCTGGTAAACATATTTAAGATAAAAGAGTAGAATAACAGCTTTGGCCATTTGCCAAGAGGAGTACAGTGTGCTTCACTGTGTTAACAGTGTGCGCTATTGGGATCATCTCTGATCTCCACTCTTCAGAATACTGAGTATTAATGTAGTACTCAATATCAAGAACAATTCCTGATGTGGAGGAATTACAGAGTACTGTGAGTCCAGTTAGTACAGGACGTAAGCGAGGACTGTCCCTGTTCCCCGGGCAGCTCCACCGACCTCGGACAGGTCCCCGTTGCGGACGTGGATCTTCGCCATGCTCTCCAGCCAGGTGCGGCGCAGCTCAGGTGTGCTGGCGTAGGAGTTGGCTAGGCTGTACTGTAGGTCCACCAGCATCTCTGGGTCCTTCTCATGCTCCTTCATCTGGGACGTGGCCATCAGTACCGTACGGATTCGCTTGGTCAGGTCCTTCACCTCTGCTGGGAACGTCGTGCTCTGGGCAGGACATACACGGAAACAAGGGTGGAGCTATTTCTGGATGCGAAAAAGGCAAAGATAATCTACAAAGAGCAGGCTTGCTGGACAGCCCTGGTGACGAGGTGAGACATTATACTGCCCACTGATGGTGCGTGTGTCTGTGTGCGTGTGTCTGTGTGGGGGGAAGGGGGCCTACCTTTAGAGCAGTGTCCCCGTTGGCGAAGTTGTTGATGATGGCGAGGGACTGCTGGAAGCGGGAGCCTCCGATCCCGGCATCAGCGATCAGCTGGCTCACAGCTTTGATGAGCTGAGGAGGGCAGAGAGGATGTGACTGACAGGTGGAGAGCACCTCTAGAGCTGCATGTAACTGGCTTAAACTGGTTTTAAAGGGCGCGGCGGTACGATACCTGCAGATGTGAGCGGACGATGGACTTGCCCTTGGTGAACTCGAAGTTCTTGCGCATAAAGAAGTAGAGCAGGGCAGAGGCCTCCATCTGCGTGCCGCTTGATCTGTGGTTACAGCACTTCAGGATCTCGTAACACAGCTGTCCGCACATGTCGGCCGAGCCCTGGAAGAACGCTGAAGGGAACTGTGGAAGGGGGGAGGGGGGTGTCAATGATTAATTACCCCACGGACAGGCTAAAGCAAAGGTTAATGCCATCCTGGACATCTCTGGTGGTTCAGACACAACTGCAAATTAGGTGGCTTCAACTCAAAGGAAATATGAGTATCTGTAATGTCCAAGAAAAGGACAAGCCGTCTTCCAGGGAATGACATTCCTAATCAGAAGGACGAACCGTAAACGTAGCAGACACATCGTGTATCACAACATTCCTGAGCATGCTCAGTTAGGGTGACTGTGGGGGGGTGGGGGGTGGAAAGAAAGCAGCAAAGGGCAAAAGGAAGATAGAGAGAGAAGCGAAAAACACAAGAAAGGAGGGAGGAAAGGAGGAGGAGGCGAGGGGGGGGGGGTGGGA
>JABJVR010000104.1:113185-125413 GCA_025773905.1 Chitala chitala | reverse complement strand
GGCCGGTACTATCTGCACTGGGAACAGTGGAAAGGCCGGTACTAACTGCACTGGGAACAGTGGAAAGGCCGGTACTATCTGCACTGGGAACAGTGGAAAGGCCGGTACTAACTGCACTGGGAACAGTGGAAAGGCCGGTACTAACTGCACTGGGAACAGTGAAAAGGCCGGTACTAACTGCACTGGGAACAGTGGAAAGGCCAGTTCTAACTGTTCTGGAAGCTTAGAGGTCCAGCCCTCAGTGAGACCCTGGACACATGTTTGTTAAACACAAGCTCATGAAATGTGCTACACAGTGTTTTCACTGTCATGTGCAGAAAATTCAGGGCGTGCAGACGGGGCGTCATGACAAAACACAAAATGATGGTCAATTATAAAAATAAATACGTGCCTAAAGATGCTTGTAGTTTATGAATATGTGATTTCCAGGTGCTTTGCAAAGTACACATTAAAAAGGTTTTTATTTGAGGCAAAAGTATTACATAATGGGCCAATTGCTTATTATATAATGGCAAACACACACAATGTTGCTGCATTGACCTGCCTTTTGAACAGTAATTTCTCCTCCTCTCCTGCCTCCAGGGACTTAATTTCTCACAGTTTCAAGTGCACTTCGCCCACTTCGAGTGGAGCACAGTCCTTTAGTTAGGCTTTTAACATCACCCACTCAAAACACACTAACGACATTCACTCAGGCTCCTTCTGCTAACCAGTGGGATGTATTATTATTATTATTATTATTATTAACTGGAATATGATCATTTGGACCAGCAATGACAGGGATGACTTTGATCTTAAAATAACCTTTTGAACTGGTCCAGACAACACCTTCCCTCTTCTGCTGAGAGACAATCTCATTCATTTTCCTCTACTCCAATTGCTCTGATTACAGTCTGAGACTCCACCCACTTTGCAGGGATGCCATCTGATGACATTTTGACCAGCACACCTCAACTCAGCCCTGATGCTGGGCTACTGTGGACCTGCTCCATGGTACAAAGGATGCTATCTGCACAGACCCAGCTGGGCATCCGCACATGGCATTATCTTGAAACCAAGTGTACAGTGTCAGTAAACTGAAGTTCATGATACCAATGACCTGACAGAAGCCCATGGCATGAGCCGCATTGCCAGCTTCTGGTACCAGCACTGGACTTGGTACCAGTCTGGAAAAGAGGCCGGGCAGCAGACGCTTAGACAAACAGCCTGGCATGTCAGGAGCATCCGGAGTGGGATGCCCACAGAAATGGCTGACCACAGCCTGCTCGTGCTTAGACCCTGTGCCAACCGAACTGGCACGCGTGCCAAAGAAAACACGCTAATCAGCTGGTTTCCTCTCATTAATCCTTAATTAGGTAGACGTGAGTTTCCTGCACAAGAAAGTATTGGCCACTTAGAACTCATTAGAGCAAAGGGAAAACATCACACCCACAGGGGGGTGGAAATGGTGTGGGGGGTTACACACACGCAGACACAAACACTCTCACACAGACACACACATATATGCAAATGAACGCAAACACACACACACACACACAAACACAACCACACGCTCAGACACTCCCTCACACACATTCACACACTTGCACGCACACACACACACACAAACAGCCACACACTCCCACACATACATTCACACACTCGCATTTACACACACACACACACACACACACACACACAGCCACACTCACACACTCCCACACAAACATTCACGCGCACACACACTCACACACTGACACACACACTCCCACACACACAGACACACGCTCACACATACACACACACACACACAGTGCTCCGGAGCTCACAAAGACACAAGGAATGATTAATTAGGACTGGTCTGCTTTCTCCTGTGTGTGCCTGGGGTCCACACTCAACAAAATAAACACCCAGAAAAATGTAAACACAATTAAGAGAGGCAACGCTGGTGTATTAGAACCCAACAACAGAGCTGCAAAACAGAACGGTTTGGGTTTTGATGTGGAAGATGTTTACTTGGCTCTGTCCTTGATCAGAAACACAGATAGGATTATAAAAGTTATTCGTGCCGGGATTCTTCGAGGATCTGGCCTGACTCTGAGGAAGAAAACATTCATAAAACCCCTTGTAGTCCCTCCCCCAGGCAAACTATTTCATAGGCAGAGCATCCAGCACCCAAATAACCCACATGTTTAACTACAAATGAGAACACAGGACTGGCTTTGTGCAGCTTTACTGAAGGCACACTCAGCATTGGCTGTCTCTACACCGGTTTGCCCCCCTCCTCTGCCACAGACCCATGGAGGAGAGAGTTAACACAGGGTTGCCAGTCACCCATGGACTGCAGTACCCTGTTCTTGTGCAGGACCTGCAGTACCCACTGCAGGCTTCTGCCTGCTGCCTATTCTGATGACCCAACGTTAAATGCTATTGATAACGTTTGATACGCCTTGCCGCCCCCACGGCCTGCCTAGTGTGCGGGGGAAACGTTGTGCTTTCTGCAGCCCCAAACATCTGTCTTGCTCCAACTTCGTGTTTTCTGCAGCCCCAAACATCTGTCCTGCTCCTTACAGTTTCCTCTTCTTAATGAGTCATGAAGTTTGACTTAAATGCTAATATAGTGGTTTGCATAAGGAAAGTGCTGCTTGTTTTGTTTTAATTAGAGCCCCCCACAACCCCCTTGGTGTTCATTCCAGCCCAGGCCCTGCCTCAATGAGTTCGTTGTTGGAGGATGGGCGAAGAGGCTCTAACTCACGCTGCAGCCACCAAACTCAAGCGTGGTTACAGGTGGGTGTTAGATGAACACAGACAAGGATGCAAGGAAGAAATCTGGAGGGCAAGGCAAGGATGGGATGGGTGGGCTAGGGGTGTCATGCCCTTTTTTGTGCCACTAGCCTATGTTTGGAGGAGATACCCTGCCTTGGGAGTCAAAGACCAGGATGTGATCGGTGAACAGGATCTGGGATCTGTGGCCAGGAAGTGATTTGTGACTCGGAACTGATTCCGCACTCAGCCTCAGGAGAAAAAACAGAGTCAGCAGAACTGACCCCGTCCTGTGTAAAAGAGAACAGAGCAGAGGTGTACGTGACAGAGGTGTACATGTGCACAGGGTAACAACTGCTGTATAACACGTGTGCCCATAGGTAAGAAAAATTTGTGTGCATATGCACAGGTACATGACAGCCAAGTAATGTGTGTATTTATACCGGTAATTGATGGTTGGGAACAGTATAGTATAAAAGCAGCTGGGAAAGGTGTACTAATAGGTAAATGAGAGCTACAAAGTGTGCGCACACAGAAGAAAACTTCTGAAAAGACGCGTGTGTGTGGAGGTGGTCAGCAGTGTCATTACAGGAGGAACTTTAATGGGTTGATATGGAGGTTCTCACCTGAACACAGGTGACCTTTACCTCTCTCACCACCCACCTTCCCCAAGATTAGCTTCAGAAGGACAATCAATCGTCCACTAGACCCTGTGCAAGGTATGTCTGACACATTGTGCCGGTGTGTGTGTGTGTGTGTTTGTGTGTGTGCGCGACTGTGTATGTATGCGTGTGTGTGCGACTGTGTATGTATGCGTGTGTGTGCGCGACTGTGTATGCATGCGTGTGTGTGCGCGACTGTGTATGCATGCGTGTGTGTGCGCGACTGTGTATGTATGCGTGTGTATATTTTGCATGTTTGCGGATCTGTGTGTGTGAGGGAGAGAATTTTGTGGAGTTTTGTTTTTTTAGGGACAGTGTGAGAAAACATCTCCACAAAGAGGGTAAGAGCTAAAGAAGAGGTAGAGAAAGAAAATGTCGACACCAGATCAAAACAAGCAGTAAGGTCTGTGTGGGGGGGCCCATCCTGTCAGGACTCTGCTCTCATGCAGAAATAAAAACTGAGCTGCAGTCTGTACATCTCAGCCCCCGGTACAGAGCTGATACTAAAACAGCAGTCATTGGTTTTGAAATACATATAGATGGTTGTGGTTTCCAGCCCCAGGTGACTTGTGCCATGGCACATGTAGCTGGGACAGGAATTACTGTCGTACTGGCGTTTGGGCAATGAGAAAGACTGGCTGGCAAATCTCCCACTGAGAATAAGCATGTGAGAAATGGCATCTGTTTTTCACACTCCTTCACTGGGTCATGGTGCACACAACCGTCATGACTCTGCTGCCTGTTTATATCTCCACTTTTACTCTATTTATTTAATTTCCACACTTTATACCTCCAGCTGCAGATGGTTCTCGTGTCTCTTTCTCAGCTGGTGAAATATTGGGCACACGAATGACACTGGATAGTACATTCTAGGTCAAGAGACATACACATACACATGCACACACATGTACACATACATGTGCACGCTAACAGCCCTGCACATCTTACGGTGGAACCCGTGCTCAGCCCTGCACATCTCATGTGAATCAGTTGGGCCACAGAAGAACTTCGACGTAAACTCAGATCAAAAGTCTTAAATATGAGTAGCGGTTGCATTTCGGACACTTCCAGCTCCGGGGCAGCCCACACTGTGCCCCTGGAGCTTACAGAAGCACTGACGCGTGTGTGCAGCAGATTCACAGATGGGACACTTGGTTCAGGAGCATCCCAGGCAGCAAACAAATGTGTGGTGAAGACCTGTTACTTCTCATTTGTCGTGGGGGGTACTAATGGCCGCAGCATGCTGGGGCTGGGTGGGGGTGGGGGGTTCTAAGCAAATTTATTGCAAATTTTGAGCATCATTGTCATCCTGGCCAGTCAGGATACAGGCGTTGGAGAGTGAGCTGTCTAGATGCCTGCCCCCCTCCCACACACACACATTTAAAAGGAAATCTTTGGAATGCCATCTGAGGAGAAGAGTAATAGTAAGGGGGTGTTAAATAATGCATGGTGGGTTATGGGAAGTTAACATTTCCAGACTGGCTATGCCGTATCCTTTTACTTCCTCATTCTTGCCGTGCTCTGGGATTGTAGCGGCATGGAGTCCCAGCCTCTGGATTGGAGGACTCTAGCATGGACCCGTATCCCATGAGACACTGCAGCTCATTCTCACGGGCTGCTCATGTCAGAATATGCACTCTGAGCGTATACAACACAGAACGCCTGCGCAGAAAAGGAAGCTGCTCGCTCTGCGTTTTACTCACAGTGTGCATTATGTAAAAGCAACAAGAGGTCAGCCGCTCTCTCAGGGGGGAAGACTTTTTTTAAGCCTAAAACATTTTGTTACTGAGAAAGAGGGAAATTGACTCATGCTAATGTAACCTCTCAGCTCAACCTTCATATGAGTGGTATTGATCTGTTTACTTTGAACAGGCCCTTGATACTGTTCGGTTAGGGAGGATGCAGCGGGGCTTTGAGGGACCGAAAGGATACAGCAGGCTGTGAAAATGTTCAGGCTACAGAAGATGAGAGTTATAGGAGGGGGAGAGAGAGGGTAGGAGGAAGACAGGAGGAGAGAGAGACAAGAGGAGTGATAGGGAGAGTGAGGGAGAGGAGGGAGACACAGAAGGGGAGGATGCAAGAAAGAGTGAGAGAAGGACAGAGAGGAGTGAAGGAGAGAGACAAAAAGAAAGTGAGATAAAGAAGAGGGGACAAAGTGAAGAGGAGAGAGGAAGAAATGGGGCAGGGAGTGTCAGAAAGAGGGAGAAGAAAAAGGAGAAATGGGGGAGAGTGAGAGAGAGACCAGTGTTACTCTCTTACCGCTTTTCAGCCAGAGTACAGTTTGGAGTTCAAACCTGGAGTTCTGGAGCAACCGAGACAGCCAATGGGAGAGCAGGAAGTGGCACTGGTGCAGGTTCTGCTGGTGTCATGGAAGTCACAAAAGAACAAGTCTGTCTCTAAAAACAAAGAGGGCAAAATAACTCATGAGCAATTTCCCAAAGCATATCAGTCATTCCTCTGACAACTTCAGTCTGCTACACACTGGGGAGAAGGGGAATATTTTCTCAGCAGGAGGCATGTAGATGGCCGGGGGGGGGGGCTCCTGATTGCACAGCATGACAATTTTAAGTGAAAAACCCGATGGCAAAATAATGGCTTTATCCCCTCCCAGGGTCTTGAAAGCACATGACCAGGGTGACACACACATTCAGCCATGTTGAGAGAAGCAGCCTGAACAGAAACACACAGCCCCCCCATCTACCTTCCAACATGGGGTCCCTCTACATGGGACATCCTCATATATATACTGAGCAATGATCACACTTGGCATGCAAATGACACGACTCTGAGTAGTGTGAGATCATGGCTCATTTGAGAACAGGACGACAAGCCCTGCCTCGTCACAATTATTAAGAAAAAACTAACTGAAAATTAAATTAAGGCTCAAACACACGTCCTATTACTTTGTGCAGTAATAAAATAGTCATGCATTAGTCTGAAATGTACTAATAGTAATAATAATAATAATAATAATAATACATTAACAATAAATTTATTATTCTGTAGTAACAGCTAGATAACTAAAAATTTCAAACAGTAGTTAATATATATTAAAAACGTACATATCATATATAGGATATTACATAGATAAACTGTCTTTGGTGACAACAAATAATTATAATTTATATAATAAAAATCGGGCAGACTATTAAGTGTTGCTGATGACGGCCAGTAGATGGAGCCACTCAGCTGTGATTCTGACGTTAAGCGCTCTGGCTGGGCTGTGATTTCTTTTGCTCCCCGAGGTGGTCCAGCCACATGAATGTAACACGTCGACGTCCATGGACCAGTAACACCATCTCAAAGACTACTACGTCCTCAGAATGTTTCTCTCTTGCTCTATTTCTCTTTCTCTCTCTCTGTCACACACACACACACACACACACACACACACACACACACACACACACACTCACACGCGCGCTCCCTCCTCCAGACGTTCTTACAGCCAGAGACCCTTGTTGACCCTGGTTAACCCTGTGATGACATTTGTGACCTCACAGACCATTTAGCCCCGTAGCTCCGGTCCCACAGGATCAGTTGTGGTTGTGCTTTAAATTCAGCAGTCAACACTGCGTGGACAAGAGAGTTGTGGACAGGAGACCTGTGTACGGGACAGCTGTGGACAGGAGACCTGTGTACGGGAGAGCTGTGGACAGGAGACCTGTGTACGGGACAGCTGTGGACAGGAGACCTGTGTACGGGAGAGCTGTGGACGCTGTCTGCTTCACGGGGTCAAAGGTGAACATTGGCACATGTGAACCAACCAAGTAGCACAGAACAGGAAGAAAGTTATTACTTTGTTTTCTGACTGAACTATAAAAATAAAAATAAAAATAAAAAATGATAAAAAAAAAAAACTGCACCAAAATCCAAAAACTCTTTTAATTACACTAATGTGAAGATTTTTTCTGGTAGTTCCTGGGTGAACTTTGCAAGGAAAAAGTTATACAAAGGTCTTTCTTCTACTCATTTTATGAGCGCTAAGGTACGCAAGCGCTCTGCATCTCATGCTGTAACAACTAAATGAGGTGAGAAACGTCAAATTCAGATGTGTGGAAAATAATAATCCCAAAACAAGACAAAAATAATACCCTCCTCCTTAAGGTTTGCGTATCACAGCCGTGGGTAACATCCACTTCAAGTGATTCATCCACAACACACCAACACACACAAACGCTGCCTTCTTAGCAGCCGGTTCCTCACCTCCCATCAGTCATGCTCGCTTTACCTCTGTCACCCCCTCCCAGCATGCAGCGCCATCAGCGCCATACGTGTAATTAAGGTGTAATTACAACCTGAGCGAGCACCAGGTGGGCCCGCAGGTGTCTGAAGCAGCGGAACGCTCGCCCGCGCTCTTTTGAGCTCGCTCCCGAGCGATACCGCCGCGCCGGATCACACGCGCGCCTCCGGGTACGGCGCTGCGAAAGGTTACGCTCTGTCTCCCGGTAAATACGTACCGCTTTACCCTCGCGGAGTACAGGAATGAAAAAAAACGATACTTTATAGATTTATCATTTCAATATTAAAGCCATACAAATTAGCATAAAAATGCCTAAAAGTCAAGATGCTGACGGTTTGACGTTTGGCACTGTAACTGGCCGCCTAAAATACCTAAAAGCGTAAAAGTCTGTTGAAAAAGAAACATGCTCAAAGTTAGATGTTGCCCAAAGAACAACATCATTCTCCCTCACGGCAAACGGAAAAGAAGACAAGAGAGAATCGTCTGCTTTTCCGCCAGCTTCAGTCTCCGTTTTTGCCTTTTTTTTCTCTCTTTTTTTTCCCGAGCCCAGTTACCACTCGACATAATTGTGATTCATGTTATAACATAAATGAGCTGTAATGGATGTTTCATTTGGACTTGGACTTTATTTTAGTGTTGCTAATGAGAATGCTTACATCTAAGCGTTTCGCTGCGCTCCCCGTCGACCTGCATCGTGTTTCCCTTCCACGTGGGCTCCTGGGTCAGTTTACCGTGCCCAATTATCTCTGACAAAGTAGTTTAACTATAGCAGATATATTGTTGTTTCAAAGTTTGTTTTGTTTAAAATAAATTGTAGCCCACAGTCAGCCTCCTGGACGGCTGTGCCCCGAGCCTCGACACCCAAAGCTGACGTCAAGGTTTTGAAGGGATCTGAATGAATAAAGGTATTTTAAAGTTCACAGTTCCACCCTTGGTCCGTTGCTGTTCATCCTCACCTGACGTTAATGTAATCTGACGTCTCCTTCTGGTCTCCCACCTAGCTTTCGGTGAAATGTCTGTCGCTATGACGGTGTTTTTACCCTCAGCCTGTGTGTAAGTGATGTGGTTGGCCTCTCATCCTCCAGTTTGTGACATTTTCTCCTAAATCCCAGCTCTCTCCCCAGACCCAATTGTTGTGTCTGTGTTTCCCACAGTGCTCCAGGACGGATTGGTTGTGTGACATTTCAAGTTGGATCACTGACAGTAGGGCTCTGTGGTGTGGCTCTTTCCAAGGAGCGCTTAGATTTGGGAGGTGGAATTAAGGAAAGCTGCCCCCCCACACCCCACGTGACAACTCACAAAAAACCACCCAAGTTCCACCAGGGACATGTAAACAGGCCAGGGTACCACATCAGACAGTGATCAAAAACCTTTAATTGCTGGGACCCATTTAGGAATGAAACAGAAATACGAGGTGAGGCACAGTACAGCACAGCTGCGGCTTTTCAAACGCCGTGAGTTTTCTGCTCAATCCGTGATCATCCATCATAAAAACAAACGAGGACATTTCTGCTGCTACAGTCGATCATCTGACTGTCAGAGTTCAGGACTAAACAGGAAACGTCAGGCTCCCTGACAACCTCTGGGTATGAAGGAGGAGGTGTGGGGGGGGGGTTCTACACTTCCTGTTTTTTTTTGTGCAGTACAAGTAGGTACCGTGTTGTCCACAGGACCCTGGTTTCTGATTCTAACACAGTAAACCTGTGCTACATCCATGAAGCCTGACAGACCACACTTGCACGCTTCTTTCCTCTTTATATTATTCCTTCAAGCAGGGGAGGGACTGACCCCAGACTTTTTCTTCATCTTGGACTCTACAGGTGTTTTCCCACAGATAATTAGGTGTGATGGAGACTTGTGGTGTGATGTTCTTACCATAACTCCCTCATGTCATGTTGATAAAATACAAACGTTGTGGGTGCTACAGTACAGCGTAGGGCACTATACACATCAAACCTGATGAGAGCAATGGTGCCCAGACAAACTGAGCTAATGACAAAGCGGTTAACGTTCAAGGGCGTTGGGTTTTTGGCTGGGAAGGAGAGGTCCGAGGCAGAGGCTGGCCTTTGTTTACCCATTCCGTGTGAATACAGAAATGTGGCAAAAGGAGGGCATTCACTTCATCGGTGTCAAAATGTTTATCCAGCTTTGTGAACTCTCCCTCGCTGCCCTCTGAGCACACCACTTTGTGTGCGACCTCCGTGGCTTGGCCCCATTTGGCCTGCCTTGCTTTATTTTCCTTCATCATGGCTTCGCTCTGGCACCAAAGCATTGTACGCCCACAAAAAAGAAACACACACTCTCATTCCATGTCTTTATTTTCTAACCATCGTTATCACAACTGTAACACCACTGTAAACATTCATGAAACACATAAGCAATTTGACCTGCCTTTGAATTTCTGCTACACCCCCCCATCCCAGATGGCTAGACCACTTGTTGGTTGGCAGTGGAATGCTGTTGTCAGCTTCACCACAGCAGCTGAAAATGCTTTCTCTTTCGTACATTTTAATTTCCTTCATGGAAAATCTGGTTCTCATAAAGGGTGAGCGAGAGGGAGACACATGAGTTAGAGAGGGGAACAGAAAGAGAAAGAGTGAATGTTTGGGGAGAAAAATGTGGAAAGAGTTGATTTGTACCATATTTACATTCTTTCTATTGGTTGGAGAGAAACCAAGTCTGGGCCTGAAACAGAGCAGTAGGAGGTGGAGAAGAAAAACCAAAGAGGAGGAGAAGGAGTAAAGAAGAAGGCAGGACAGCACCTCCACAGAGAATAGCTAACCGGCTACACAGAGAACAGCTAACCTGCTACACAGAGCACCTAGACAGAGAACGCCTAACCTGCTACACAAAGCACCTGCACAGAGAACAGCTAACCTGCTACACAGAGCACCTGCACAGAGAACAGCTAACCTGCTACACAAAGCACCTGCACAGAGAACAGCTAACCCGCTACACAAAGCACCGGCACAGAGAACAGCTAACCTGCTACACAAAGCACCTGCACAGAGAACGCCTAACCTGCTACACAGAGCACCTGGACAGAGAACAGCTAACCTGCTACACAAAGCACCTGCACAGAGAACGCCTAAACTGCTACCCAGAGCACATGGACAGAGAACAGCTAACCTGCTACACAAAGCACATGCACAGAGAACAGCTAACCTGTTGAAATAATTTATCAAAAGGTTTAGGAAGATGAAGTGCTGTACCTTTGGCAAATATACAACCTTCAGCAGTTATCAGCCTGGTGGCTCAATGGGTAGAACATCAGGCTGGGATGCAAGAGTTTCCCGATTCAAATCCCAGCTCAGCTGCCAGATGCATCTATGAGCAAGATGCTCAAATGCTAGCTCCCCAGGTGCCACATGTGGCTGCCAACTGCCCCCCCCCAGGGGGATGGGTTAAATGCAGAGAAATAATTTTATTGCAACATGTGTAACATCTATTTTGTACATAATGACAATAAAGCTGCTTCTTCTTCTTCTTATGCAGGTGTGTACCTGCACAGCGTACCTGTCAGTGAGCGTCTAACAGGGACAGCACAGCGGTGGACAGGTACTGGCAGGTGACTGGGATACAGCAGCACGGAAACAGAGAGTAAGAAGAAACACACAAGAGTTTGTGTTTGTGATGTTCAGCTCACCTGCTCACAACTTTGTCCTTTTTGATAAATTGCCCGCACCGCTTCCTACACTTCATTTATATGCAGAGCAAATTATACATGACCAATACAGTCAAGAGATACTGCTTGGTGAAATCCCCCACCCTTTAGAAAAACATACACCCTCCTGAACCACACCCTCAAGCCTATGAACAGCACAGAGCACAGGTGTGTGTGTGTGTGTGTGTGTGTGTGTGTGTGTGTGCGCGCGCGCGCACGCATGCGTGTGTGTGTATACCTGCCATTAAGTCTGCCTCCAGTTATGATAATCCGTCCTTTGGCTCTTCCCTCTACCCAGAGTGGCTGAGTTTGTCCCAATCTGGGACTACACCAGACAGGACCACAGCCTCCAGCAGGCCCAGCACCTTGCCACCCCCCCCTCAGATCCTGGCCCTGGGACAACTACTGAACGCTGCGCCAATTAATAATAGATTATCAGACTGGGGCAAATTCTGCTACTTTGGCAAGACAGAATTCCCTAAACAGAGTTTGTCTGGTGATTTCATTTTAAAACACAGTCATGCACATACATTCTAACACACACACTCTCGCCCTCACAGAAACACACACCCACACACCCACCCACATACCCACACAGACACAGACACACACAACAGTAGGGCTGTGATACAGCAAACTGTTTGCATCCTAAATCACTTCACAGCATGGCCCTCACCATGATCTATCTCTGGCTGCCAACATCAGCTGCTCCAGGTGTCCCTAATCAGTCACTCATACTCACAGGGCGACATACTCACGTCTCACCCCCCCACAGAGGCACATTCTGACATGTAACCCCCCCCCCGGGGCGCCGGGCCGCCGCGGGGCGCCCCGCGCCCCGGCCGGGGGCCGGGCCCCCGGGGGGGGGGGGGGGGGGGCGGGGGGGGGGGGGGGGGGGGGGGGGGGGGGGGGGGGGG
>JABJVR010000104.1:75957-95615 GCA_025773905.1 Chitala chitala | reverse complement strand
CAGGGAAAGGGTGTGAGACACAGTGTTAAGTGCAGAGTGTGCTCAGCGTGCTCAGTGTGCTCAGAGTGCTCAGTGTACTCAGCATTCTCAGAGTGCTCAGCGTGCTCAGTGTACTCAGTGTACTCAGCGTGCTCAGCGTGCTCAGAGTGCTCAGTGTGCACAGCGTGCTCAGTGTGCTCAGTGTGCTCAGCGTGCTCAGTGTTCTCAGTGTGCTCAGCGTGCTCAGTGTTCTCAGTGTACTCAGCGTGCTCAGTGTGCTCAGTGTGCTCAGCGTGCTCAGTGTGCTCAGTGTGGGTTCATTGCACATTCAGACAGTGGAGTGTCCTCATTGGGTAACTATTCAAATTTGGCAATATTATTCCATAGAAATAGTGTGTGTGTGAGAGAGGGAGGGAAAGAAGGAGACACAGAGAGAGCGAGAGAGTGAGGTAGAGGTAACCCGTGAGGTCTATTTTTACATCCATTTCACGATGAGATAGGGCTCCGCTCACACGCACCCTGACACGTCCCGAGGCTTCATGGAAGTTAATGCAGCCCTATTTAATTAGACACAGCCAGATTGTTGAGCCAACATTGTAATCCAATAGAGCTCTGGGTGACTTCTTTAGCCTTGTCTCCTCCACGCCCTATTTGCCCCTGACAGGGGAGCATAATTCATTTTCCGGTTTTTACATTTTTTTTATCCTTTCCCCCTTAAACGTATAACATTGATTTACATTACATTGCATTATATTAGGTGGCATTCTTGTGTCCCTTGTTGATGTTGATGCCTGCCTGGGCTTGGCCAACATCTCCCTTTACATATTCCCAAAAGGCCATGGGATATAATCTCATAACAGGCAGATGCAGCCTTTCTTTCACACATTAATCGAGTGGCCGTGCCTGTGGTGTGCAGGATTAGCATAGCAATGCACCTGTCGATGCTAGTTTATGGCGGGAGGTGGGATCGATGCATACGTCTTAACAAAGGGAGCGGGACACGCTCAAGACGCTGGCCCAAGACACTGGCTCAAGACGCTGGCCCAAGACGCTGGCTCAAGACGCTGGCCCAAGACGCTGGCCCAAGACGCTGGCCCATGCTTGGTAAAACACGACTGCCTTGCTGCTGAACCGCCATGCCTTCTGACCGACCGTTTTTTCTTGTCTTCCCCTGACAGCGATGAGCTCCGCTGTGGGCAACTAATGCACTGCCAAATGTGCACTATTTAGCTTGGAAAAACATTTTTTGTCTTCAGAGTTAACAGTGTTTGAGTCTCAGATACATTTGTCAGTTTTAAGTTACTGTTCTGAAAGGACCGCAAAGAGTATTTTTTATTCAGTTTGAAAATATCTGTTTAAGATCAGGTAATTCTATCAGAAATTACGCTATTGAAATAAGAGTATTTTATTTGGGTAATGTATGCCGTGATGTTCCTGCAGTAACATCAGAAGGCAGAAGACCAGCACTGTTTCTCGAACAGAATAATTTCACTGGAAACTTCATAACTTCAGTATCACGTGGCATGAGGTGATCCACTTACAAGGCTCATCCATCCCTGACCCTACCACCGGGGCACGTTTGCATCCTCTCTGCCTGTGGAGCCCAATGTGAAAACGTCTGTCATTACCCAGCTGCGGCGTGACACAAAAAGACAGCAAGGAACCTAATTAAGTTTATAAAAATTTACAGTTTACTCTTGCCAGTTAAAACAGGATGTCAAACAGCAACCAGACTTTCTGTACTCTACAGTTTTATTTTAGCCTGTCTTGTTTTACTTTATGTAATTCTGTAGTACTTGGAGTGGGAAGGAGGCTGGAAAGGGACGAACTCCTCAAAGAGGTTCATCTGAAGTAGGAGCCAATCTGGATCATAGTTTTAATGAAGATTTTTTTTTCAATGGGGTGAGAAGACAATTAAAAAGAGCAAATGTCATGCAAATTATTTTAAGTCAGAATTCATTGAGGAAAGGTACTTGTGTCCTTAGTGCAAACTATGGCTGTGGCCTGAGTCTCGAACCCCAGATCCACTGCGTCCCATACTTATGTTCAAATTGAAACTGTATGTACATTACTGGACAAATGCAGAGCTGCGAGCCCTGCATCTCGAGGCCTGGCCTGGAGACTGGGTAGGGCTTTGCACGAGTCCTCGTGTGACAATGCTCAGCTATGGGGCTTAATTGCTCATCTCGACTGTTATTTGAGCAAATTCCAAGCAGGTTTTTTCACTCTCACTTTGTTTTGTGCCTTTGAAGTTCTCCTTTCATCTTCCAATTCTCCTGGTGTCCATTGTCTTTAGTCGAGTAGTGCTGGTGTTTTTCTTTTTCCTGACGTACATCATGCACAACCAAGCAAAGACTTAAGTGGACTTATTTAATATTTCAGTTTTTTCTTCTGCATCGGAGCAGCAGCGTCTTTCATCTGTAACGTCCACACACACTCGTGTTGTTTAGGCCCAGTTGAAACCCATGTCGGCCACTCAGTTTGTGATCACGCACGGCTTTTACAGATGACAACCCAAGCGATGAAGTGCAGGTCATCATGACTGCAGGTCAGAGCACAGCTCACAAGATGGGACCAGAGCACCCAGATTACCATCTCTGACTGTGTAACAATGGGAATTTTATTATTTTGGGAAGTGGGGAGTTAATGTAACTATTTACAAAAGTCACACAATAACAAACGCTGCTGCTGAGGTCATATTGCACATGGCTGATATGAATGAAATCGTGTGGCACTAATTCACGGTTCCGTGTTTCTCCTATTAAGGTGCCTGGTGTGGGGGGGGGGGGGTTCTGGCTTTTTCTAACATTACTAAGCCCCCCCACCCTCCTTAAGCCTTCACTGTAAAAAGGGCCAGTATGGCTGCAACAAGAAAAACTGCTGATTCATGGCAGGAAAAGGGAGGAGGACCATACAGGAGAGGGTTTTTGGGGGAGAGAACAAAAGGGTGAGAGGAGAAGGAGTGAGTGAAGCAGAGGGCCAAGGGGCCGTGCTCACACAGAGTGTGAAAGTGAGCCGAAGGAAAGCTGCTTTTTCCAACTCTAATCTGCAGAGCACTCCGCTGCCCCCGGCAGCCTGTCTCCAGCAGACCCTTGAGGTCCCGACGTGTCTCCACTGGCAGAGATAGTGTGGGGCGGCACATCCCGAAACACTGAGGGCAAAACTGTTTGTGACACACACGCTATTCTGGCACGTGCCAGAACTTCGCTAAGGACACAACTTGAAAACAGCCGTGGTTGAAAATAGGAGTGAAACTCATGTGGTTCTTCTAAGATGCAGACAACCATTTTAGCTTCCTCCTGATCAGCTTTCTCACACGTCTGGGGCAGGGACACAGACCAGTTCTGTGTTCATGGACATGGGCCATGACCCAGGTCAAGTCTAAGGCTGGGCCAAATCTGGGCTGTTCCTAAAAGGCATCCAGTTGCAGGGTGTTTTTGAAAGATTGTGAGCAGCAGCATGTAAAGCACAGGGCCAAACCTGGGCCTTGTTCATCTCTGAAAGTCATCCCCTGGAAATGGAGTCACCAGACACCTAAACTAAAACTCAAGCTAATGTTAGCACGGTCCGCTACCTGTTCTGAACTTCTTATGTACGGTTTCTTCATCTTACTGAAAAGAGGAGGTTGTTAATTTGCCACTTTCCATATAAGGTCCATATAAAACTGAAAATAAGATGCTATAAATAAAGACTGTAGGCTATAAATAAATAAAGACTGTAGGCTATAAATAAATCAGAGGTTTCTCAACCTGGAAAAGTGCGTGTCATATGCACACAATGTGGCCGTTTTAAAAAATTACAGCTCACTCGTAAAACGGTGTTTGGTTTTATATATAATCATAAAGACAGGCTCTTCTATTTTATTTTGGTGTACAAAAGTATTTAAACTTCAAAAAGTATTTTAGTCAGTGCTTACAAACGTCAGTAATTGTAATGAAATTTGCGCATTCTAGGGCATAAAAACAAATTTTTTATATTTTTTAAAATTCAGTATGACCTACAAGTTGCTCGAAGTAAAAACATAAAATAAACTATATATAAATAATTGGTTGCATAGCGGCCAGTCACACCAATTAAGAAAGTCAGTGACAAACAGGAGTGAATTCCGCTGTTACTGAACCTGTGCTCGGTTACTATGGTGTGTTACGTTACAGATGTTGAAAAGAGTGACGGAAAGGATTGATTTAAAATTAATTACAAAATCAAGAAAACTAAAATGTTCGCTTTATTTAACGATGATGTTATGAAAAACACGTTTTCAATATATATATATTAAAAACAAGCAAACACAGTAATCAATTCGCTATCAGCAAAATTATTGCCGAATATTCGATTAGTAGCCAAAATGTTTACAAACAAAATACTTCGTAAAATGCAGTTCTATAATTATGACTGACGTCAGAACGTTTTCTGCAGGACATCCTGTGGACCTAGAATGAACGAAAAATGTTGTCGCGTGTAACCAGGAACCGTAACTTCACTTTACACATCGGTGCTTTCAGTGTGAGGTAAGAAACACACGTTCAGAGCCTCATCTGCAATTATGTTATTGTATGATAATGCGTGGGTAATATGATATATATTGTAAGGATTTGCAAGAAAAATTATTTACACCACTGAAAAGAAAAGTAGTTTTGCGCTAAACAAATAATAATAATAATAAAATAATATCGATAATAAAATAAATAATAAAAAAATATTAGTAGTAGTAGTAGTCCTTATGTTGATATTTTGTTTTTATTTAAATATTACATCTTCTTAATAGACTAAAAATAAAAAATAAAAATATTGTTTTTTAATGTTTTTTAACTTCCAGAATCCAGCCAAATTCTACTGCTTTGTGGAAAAAGTAATTCAAACCTTCTGTAAAAAATATTCTTGCGTCTCCGTTTAAAATTCCAGACACAAATTATAGACAAGTGTTTTAATTTATGCAATGACACAGCTATTATTTTTTTTTAAAAAAGTTTTTGCTGATTTATTAATAACCGAAAGCATGGTATTTAGATGAATCCACAATTCACATTAATAGTTAATGAGACCATGAAAACAAATGTAAAGAAAATGGTAAAGATCATATTTCTTGATGTCCGCGTGTACTGTCAGCGGAGGGCGCGTTTAACGTTTTCACTTTATAAAAACATCAATATTACAACAAATAGGATGCACGTGGGAAATTAAAATACAAAAAATCGCCTACTATGTGTTTTTAAGCCACAAAATAATCAAAATATTTTTCCATATCTTATGTATTAACATATATTACATGTGCCAGTACCGAATAATAATAATTATTATAATAATAGGCCCAGTCATATTTTTTAAAAGTTTACATTTTTTACGTGGACTTAAATGAATATCGTCAACTGCAAATAGCAGCTTTGAACAAAAACCAGATAACATGGTGCTGAATTTGGATTTACCGTTGTGAACATTAAATAAAACCTGTGGATCTCATCTGCGTTTGAGACTTAACCCCCAGTCTCTGGCAACAAACCCCAGAAACCGTGTGGGCGCAACTTTAATTTATACTTGTGATTGACAGCTGTCCACAAAAAAGAGCAAGAGTATGAACTGATCTGACTGAATTCACGTCATTCATGAAGAAAGTTCATGCAAACACTTTTGGAGGTTATATTTGTCAAGAGAAAAACCCCCCTATATTGTCTCTCTTTTCAACAAATATCCATGGTTTCCTTGTCGAGGAAACATGTACACAGTCCGAATAAAATGAGGCCAGCCTCCTTTTTAAAATCAAACAATAACAGAATAAGATAAACCTGCGCAGAATAGTTCGCCTTGTCACACAAAAAGCTGAACCTTCCAGCTGCGTCATCCTAAACTCGCCGTATGGTCTTGGTTCTCATACACGTTTTTTTTTTTTTTTTTTCCTTCAATTGATGTTTCTTTCCTTTCCCCTCCCGTTCCCACGTCGATTTGGTAATTTATTTCAATACGTCAATTCCACTCAAAGCGTTCGGAATCCATCATTAATTTCTCAGTTTCTTCACTTAATATCTTTATATAAATAGCCTGTCTTTAGTCATCCTATACTTCTTTGTCCTTCATTTTAAAAAGCAGAAATAAGGTCCTTGCTTTTTTGCTTTGTAAGCCTTTTGTTTTGCCGTTTTGTTTTTATGTCCTGCCACCGAATATCAGTCAGTGCTGAGGGCTTTCAGGCGAGCCTTCTCCCCTGTCACAGTCCCAAGGCGGCGGCGTGTTTTTTGGCCTTCAGTCTGAGGTCTGCGATGCTGGAGTTTTTGTTGTTGTTTTTTGCGGCCGCGGCTGCAGCCACAACCGAAGCGGCGGAGGCAGATTCCGCCGCCAGCGTAGCCAAAGGCAACCCAAATGGTGGGGTTGGAAACATCATGTAAGGTGCGTGCGCTGCCAGGTGAGAGTGCAGGTGATGGTGCGCGTGGGCCACGGCGCTGTCCAACTGCAGTTGCGCCTGGACCTGAAAGGAGAAGGGCGGCACGTTGCAATGACTATCCTACAGACGTACGGATGGGGAGAGAGGGGAGAAAAACATTAACTTTTGGATGGCTGCCTCTATTTATTTTTTATGCAGCACTCAAAGTATCTACGAACTCAAACAGCGTCAGTCACAGTAACATCCAACCGTTCTAGGACTGTTTAAAAAACACTCATTGTACACCCATAGACCGTATGTATTTTCCTGTACAACGACATACATATTTAATGTAATCATTTACGGTTGTGTGTCTGCGCGCGCGCGTAAATTAATATATCATTTACATACAGTACATATAACGGCGCACTAAATTGTTAATGCACGGCGTATTCTTCCACTTAGGTGCTGTGCTGCAATCGACCAGAGAATGTGCATTTCAGTGGCAGTCACTTCGGGGCTCGTGAGCAGTACCGCTTCGCTCAGTCGAATTTTGCGCCAAAGCAACCGTGCCGGGATTCGTTCTGTCAAAGGCTGCACGCTTCAAAGACACTTGCCTGTTGGAACGGCATCCTCAGCGCTCCCACGTTGACATACGGCGCCACGCGACAGGCTTCAAACTGATTCGCTGCGCCGATCAGCACCCCTAAATAAAGCAAGAACTGGCGCTCAAAATTCGGTCCTACGTAAGAAATTAGACACATGCACACCTGTATGACGGCGTTTCGTTTTTCGATCGCAACGATTTCACAGAAATAATGACTACAGAAACCTTACACGTAAGCGTTACCAAAAAAAAAAAAAAAAAAAAACTTGTTTTCAAAATACTTTTAATCGCATTTTAAAATCATACAACATATACAACATTAAGCATTTATATGCAATTATCTTAAAATGTAGCAAATATAGTTAAAGATGTATTTTCTTCTAAGCTTAAAGTGCGTCACTAAAATAGCTTGCCTATCAGGGGACCAAGTTTAAAACTACTGTATCTTGGTTTACGTCATTAATGTAGTATCCCCCCCAAAAAAATAGGTGTGATTGTAATATGTTATTAAAATTAAATTTCCCCGAATAAATAGGCTAAATTACTAGGAAGTGTAGTTGTCAAAGAGAATGGTGCCCACCTTTGTGTAACTGATTCTCTTGCTTTCTGCATTTGGCTCTCCGGTTTTGAAACCAAACCTGCGGGTAGAGAATTTAATTTGTGACGGTGATTGACAGCTGCATGTGAGAGCACGTGCAATTTCGCTCTAAACGACACCAAAAACTGTTTCGCAACTGATCCCTTAAATATTAATAGATATTAATTAACAGTTTCCCAACAAGAAAAGTAGAATGTAATGAACGTCAAACAGAGGTGTAGCAAAACCACAAAAAAGAAAACCTGTAAATTAATACTAATAATAAAAAAAAACTAAGAAGAAAGAAAACACGCTTGATCGAAAGTTGCAGCCTAAATTGGACCATAATAAATTACCACCCCAGCACCGGTTTCATCTTTCTATAGATTACCGTCCCAGAAGAGGAAAATTGACTGTCTGATATCGAATACCAGAGTGCGATTACATCTTCAGACATCTGAGCAATGTGATCTGAGGAGAACGCGCTCATTAGTCGTCGGTAAAATTAATTACCTTTATCTGCAAGAAAATTTATGTTGCTCAAGCGTTTAAAGCCTTACAGTTTAGTTTAATTACTGTCATAACAAGACAAGCACAAAGCCGTTTTGAAGATAACGGTTTTCTCTCTTTTTCTGCATTTAAACCCGTTATTTTTGTAACGAATACCTCGGAAGGAAGATTACCCGTCTCATTACTATGATAATCTACTTTGAATCCCCCATAAAGAGATGGGTAAATTAACCCAGAGAAAACAGTTTTTGTTTCGTTTTATCCCGCTTTCGAACATAATTCTGCATCATTGACAGCAAACCATTTGAGGACAGAAATAATGGTTACACCAGAAGCATGCTTTATAATCCGCCTGTTCTCAGCAGACAGCGGTCCAACGTGCACGGTAAAGGCGAGAAATAATTTCTTGCTATTTCATCGCTGTGCACAAGATGCATTTCATTTCGTCATCCTTCACGTCAGTGATACGACTTTGTAGTATCAGTATTCCCTGAAAGGGACTTTAATCAGAAGTGTATCCATTTTATTATTATTGAAAATGGACGGAACATCAGACCTATATTGGGCTAAAGTGATGCATAATTTATGTAAATCCGCGAGCTCGCGTCCCTCTGCTCGCTTCTCTTATGGCACAATAAGCTTTGCTTAAATTCCAGGCGACACAAGATGAAGCAGCAGAAAGCTTTCTTCAACTTTGTTAGGGAGGTCTCGAGCGCATTTTATACCCTTTTATTATTATTTGAGCAGAATGAGACAAGAAAATAACTCGACGAGGAGGCAGAAGGAGGATGAAAAGGGGATCTTGAAATAAGATATGGGAATTGATAAATCACGTAAGGAACCGTTTCTACGTTCATTGTCATTGTTCGGCATCGTCCTTCTCTTGTTACACATAAATTGTCCCCCTCACGAAGTCGGTTATTATATTTCTGTGCAGATGGTCTGCAATTTTTATTCCACTTGTGGAAACAGTAAAATAAAAAGACACAGGCATGTGCTCTTAGGCTATAGTTAATCGAACATAATTATTACTTATAAAAATAGATAATTTGACTTAATTTTTTCGTTGCACCTTTCAAATCTGGAATTTCACAACAAAGATATGCAGGTCTGAATAGCCTGATTTCTTTATTATTACATTGGTTGGGTACAGTAAGACATTGGTACACATATACTTCTGATTGAGTATTAAGACAACAGCTAATTACGTGGTTTCAAACGGAAGTTCAGCCTAAAGTGAAACAGAATGTATACATTTGAAAATGAAATCATTTGTACACACACACACACACGCACGCGTATATTTACACCTATATATAATCAGTCACCAAATGCGTTCAAAACCTACTGATTTTAAACACATCTGAATATTATTTTTGTAGGTCTATCTGTTCATACGATCCACAACGGCAATAAAGCCAATACACTAATAAATTCGCCCCATGACGATGACAGTACGCAGTTCTCTACATAAATGACATCAAAGTACCGTCTTTAGAAATTGATCCCTTGCCAAAATAGTCTGAAAGACTATCTGAAGGCAAATAATTTATTTCATACTTAAATTTACATTCACACCCAATCCGCCTGGCGTGAACATGACTACATCATAATTTGGAGTGTTGTTTATAGCTGTGGCAGCTGCGTGGTTCACCATCAACCTTTTTTTTTTTTTTTGATGTCACAGAAAAGAGCCCAAATCCCGGAACAGTAGGTAAAGCCGCTTACTTGCACCCGCGCCTCGGAGAGCCCCAGCCTTTGGCTTAACTCCTCCCGCATGAAGGCATCGGGGTAGTGGGTCTCATCGAACAGCCGTTCCAACTCGTTCAATTGCTCCAGAGTAAAGTTAGTCCGACTTCTCCTCTGCTTTATTTTAGTCTGCGTCTCGTCCTCCATTGGCTTGGAATCCTCTTTTCGTTCTTTCATGTCCGCGTTACCTTGGCAGAGATCAAAGGAACGATAGATAAATAAATAAATAAATAATAACTAAACAAACAACAGGTAACCACGACGCAATGTCAAGGGCCCGGTTTAGCAGGCGTACAAGGGGGAGAGCAGATAACACTGTGACCTCACAAAATGTGGAAGAAGGATTTGCTTTAACACCGCATCAATATCAGTCTCAGATATTTTGTAGTCTTAGAGATAGGTTTTAAATAATTAACTCCTTATAAATATGCATAGAGGAGCTCGCTATTGGATGACCGAGACAAGCCTATGATCACTCGGATTTTGCCTTCGCTCGCGCTAAGGAGGAACACGCGCCGAATCCTTTCATTTGGACGACACAACGGTGATGATAATTACAATTAACTACAATAAAAATATTCTTATTTATAGAATATCAGAATGTAATTTCGCTCTCGATAATTGGTTTGCTACGCATTATTTTAAAGTGCACAGTAACTAAACAATTAAAAAACACACTTCACAAGGTAAACGGATTTAATAACAAATTATAAATATTAACGAATATTATACATTTTGACTGCAGTATAATCAAAATAATTTAAGTGTGTACCGCTATGGGTATTTTGTCGCTATCTCCAACAATTCCCCCAAGAAAGACCCATACATTTTTCATTTTTGTAATAGAACTATTTTTCATTCATTAAATTTGATTCTTTTCCATGTTATTGACATAAACACTGCCATGTTATATTCAACTTGCTTGTCTTGTTTATGGAATTTAAATCAATAATGTACATATTTTAAAAAATACCTCGTATATATCACTCCAAACCCATATTTCATAGATGATGATGATAATAATTATTATAAAAATATTAATACTACTACTACTAATAATAATAATAGTAATCATAATAATAGTAATAATAATAATAATAAAGTCCTGATTTGGTGTCACTCCATTTTTTCAGTTAATGTCTTTGTCATAAGGACTTAACTATGAAACTGTTTCCTTTCTAATTATTCTGTACATCCAAAGCGTTAAACTGTGGTGAAACCCAACGAAGTAAAAGTGTTAAGGCATGAAATTCAAGTTACGATAATACTGCAAAATACCAAATGGAAATTTATTTTAAACAAATCAACTGAATGGTAAGCCGTCCATTTCGCCTTATGAAAAACAAAAATATGCGCCGGATTGTAAGATGCAAACGTGCAGGTAACGCCTCGTTAATAACATAAAAAGTTTGGCCTAAACAAGGAGTACAATGAAAATATTCCGTCACGAGTTGAGGGGAGGTAACCCTTTTTCATCGTAAACTGAAAATGTTTATCTCTAAAAGCGGCCACAGATTCCGGAGAGTAAACGCAGCTTTAACAGAGCAACGTTTTTGTACATTTCAGCTGGACAATCCATGTAACTAGTTATAACTAGTTTAACAAACCAGCAAATACTACTCCGATATTATCTGAAATGTGTAGTGTATAAAATACACCCGTTTTAATATATCTAAAACATGCAGACGTCGTGTAACTTCTACATAATAAATTATTGAACTTTAAAATACGAACCACTGACTGATACATACGAAAACGTGAAAGTTTTACATCGCATAAAAAAGGCATGCAAGGCACCGAGTTACAAGCCCCCACGCTCACTGCCGTGACAGCTTAGATATGTTACCAATATTTCTTACTAAAGATACTAGTTTATATTCAGGACAAACGTCAGTCAAGGATGGAAACCCGTCGGAAATTATCATTGCACAATTTTTAGTAGATATTTACCGTCAAGGAGTTTAGGGCTGCCAGCATCCCTGCTCCTATCCGTTGCAAGCGTGTCCGACTCTCTGCCGGGCGACCGCGCACTTCCTCGGGCAATAGTGTTCACCTCCTCGCGGCTGGGCTCAGCGGAGAGCGCGTCCCTGCCCCGCACCGATCCCGTCTCCAGCACCTCCCTGTACGTTATCACTTCCTTCTTTTCCTTCACTTTCTGATCAAAAGATTTAGACACAAACGCGGTAAGTTCTTCCATCACTGCGCCAGAGGAATCTCTTCTCGTTCTCACTCTCTCGTCTTCTCAGTTCCACAGCAGCCTAAGATCAGACATCAATAGTGTTTCTTTTTTGCCGACCTAAATGCGAGGTGATGTTGTTGCCAAACTCTCGTGCTTAACTAAATGTGCACGATCTCGGCCAATTCTTCTTGCGGCGGAGTTCAGACCTGCTGGTGAACTGCTATTGAAGTCACACTATTTATACTTTGCAATGCCTGCCCCTTGATCCGTGCAAATTACCTCCCCTCAGGAAGCCAGGATGAGCCCCCTTTCGTTCTCGGTACACCAACAGGGTGGAAAAAAAACATTATCAACCCTTCAGATTTTTAGATCGTTCTTACTAGGTTGCTATTGGCCATCAATCCAAGATTGACAAGAAGGACTAATTAATTTAATTAAGCGTGGATTCGTCGCTATTGTCCTTAGTTAGTTTTTTAAACACCGGGGAGATGGGCCGGATCTCCGCAGGGGTGTGGCTAAAACTGAAAATGACAAGCTCGTGCAGATGGGAGCACGCGGAAAAGGAGCACCCTCTAAATCTCTCTGATCTGGAAAAGAGAGAGCGACTGTGATACGGGGAAAGGTAAAGACTTCAGCAGCGGTACAACGAGTACTATACTGAACGCACCTAATGTCACTGACAGCAAAACCTGTAAACAGTATATTTTTAGAATAAAAATCCTTCGATATTTAATTAACTGAATATTTCGTTTTTTTTAATTAATAATAATAATAATAATAATAATTATTATTATTATTTTATAGAAGATATCAGAGCTGCATACATTTCATAGTGCTTAAATTGTAATAGCTAGATCGTAACTAAACATCTGCGACAGTATTTGTGTATGTCAGTACACGATGGTAATAACAATATAATATGTAATTGCAAGACAATATTGTAACTGTTACTATTATTACAATTTATAATAGTACTAGTATCATATGTTGGTATTGTTAGTTATTTAAATTTAAATAATTGTATTAGGTTTAGCCTTTAATTGAATAATAGTAATAAGTTGATTTATTATTATATTGCTTTGGAATTAAATTTGATAACCGTGCAAAACGCTATAAGGACTTACGACGTATTACAGGTTTAACTAATTTTTGTCGCAGTAAATTTAATGTGTTTGGAAGCAACATTGACTGTTCGGGTTCCACATATTTGTGCGGATAAGCTACTTTTGTTAGTATCACCTAGTAGTAGATAAAATGTCTTTTAAGTCGAATTGCTACAGCCTTAACAAAAAAGCAGGAAAGCATAGAAAAATACAGCGAACCATTAAAGATGCGGCACTGAGATTATTAATGACGACTGTTAAAACTAACCGTGTCCTCAAATAATTACATATATGTAAAATAAATAAATAATAGTTCACTTGTGGCGGGGTAATCGAATGCCGCTACTTACTAAGACTTTCAAAGACGAAGTATATCATGAAATGGGATGCAAGAAAATATGAAGTCGTTTGTAACATTGAGACAAAATTAAGCGAGTCTATTGATAATCTATATTAAGTATTATTTCCACACACGAGTTTTAAACAATTCCATTCATTAATTATTTATGATGAGTATGGGTTTGAATCAAAGACATTAATTGTGTTTCATTGCAGCGTTTTAGACCATCTTGTTTTTATAGATATTGAAATCGCGTTTTTTTGGGTTTTTAAATATTTGTAGGCTGAATATGAAATAGGCCTGCACTTTAAAACAGAATGTAAATAATGTCTATTGCCGTTAGTCCAGGAAAACTTTGTTTGAATTCATAACTATAGTTTCATAATCTATTTAATTGGCTTTCATTTGTTAAGGAATACATATATATTACTTTGGATTTAAACATCCTCTCATACCAGATCCGTCAGCAAATGTTTATATTAAAAACAGTGAATATTTATTATTGATATTATATAGTTTCCCATAGTATTTCAGAAAAAAAAGATCTTGCCCTTAACCTACATCATCAGGTTCATAGAGTAATATACTCTAGTGTTATCCGTTTGTAGTTAAAATGTTAACGTGTCATTATCCCGAAATGTGGCTTCAGTAAAACCGCGCACTAACTCAGACAGTATATAAGATATTTCACTTGCACGCTTTTAACGCACAGTCTTACAAGTTACATTTAAAACATCGTCGCATGTTCAAATTTACTAAAATTCCATGCGTTTTTTAAACTTTAAATAAGTTCGTTGAGTTTCATTTATTTGTTCATGGACACATATTGTCGCTAGGAGTGTCTAAGTAACTGAAAATAACATTTTTAATTTCATAATTAAAATAGAGGACAAACTCAAAGGCGGTTTTTGATTGATCAACGTCTCTTATTACACAAACGAAAGACCAAACGAGTCACACATATTTTCCAGTTCTATAATTTCTGTGTGTGTGTGTGTGTGTGTGTGTTTTAATAATACAACTCACCTTCTACGATTTGAAACAATAAAAGAAAAACTACTATGATTTCGTAATGAGACGTTTCTGTACGCATTGCATCAATTTTCTTTCCCTTTAATGCCTTTACATCGTAAAGGGGGTTGTTCTTATATTGTGAAAATTATAAATGGAAGACAAAATGAGGTCTACCAGAAATTATATTAAGGATACGGACAGATTAAATATTGTAATGGAAAGTAAAAATAACGCTTTCGTACAGCACAGTTCTCACATAAGTTCTGGCGTTTGATTAAACAATTGTATAACATTTGTCAAAGCGACGTTTGGAGATTACAAAATGCATATTTAAATCTATCCTGTTACAGCTGTTAATTGAATACATTTAAACATGGTTTAATGAGGAAACCCAACCAACGAAATCTGTTTAACAGATAATAGCTATCTATCTATCTATACACACACACACACACACACACACACACACATATATATATATATATATATATATATAGTTTAAAAAATATATTTAACAATACAAATTTTACTAATACTTTACTAATAATTACTAATAGCCCAATTTAATGGACTTTAATTTCATTTATGATTAGGTATGGGGTGGTATCTGAAGGTTATAGTAATTCATTTGCATCTTTTTTCTTATTTATGACAGTCGTGCGTCAGTAATTACATCAATTAAAAACTGAATGAGCTTTCACAGTTACACTTCACGCTGTACAAAAGAGTTTATTGACGATCACTCTGCTTTCTACTTTACAGGCTGCTGCTTTTTTATAACTAATCGATGCGCTCTAAATCGGCCAGTGAGGCCTGGAGGCAGCGAATGAAGCCGCTAAGATTGTGCAGTAATTCCGATTAATTTAAAAGGAGACGAGAACAAAGGCGCAGGTAAGATTACAGTGTGGTGCGTCTTTTCGCGTTAGACAAGTCGGTTTTAACTATGCGGAATATCAGTTGACACACGGCATGTAAGAGCAAAAATCCCTAAATTGTTCGGCGCCGCATCGATGCTAACTAGCCTAGCCGCTGAGTGGTTCATGCTTGTAGAGACGAAACGAGATAAACACGTAAGGATTGTGCACTAATACATTACATTTTTGAAAACCATGTGCAGAAAGTGCTTTTTGAGGTGAAAATGTTGTGCAGGGCAGCCTGTAGGCAGCAGAGCAGCTAATTAAACAGCTAGTTGCACTGAATTTCAGTTTACTGACAATACATGTTAGAGGAGATTTACCCATATCATATTAAAACTGTCCCTCTTTTAGATTTCAGATAACAAGATGATGAATGGTCCTCTCTTCAAACGTCTACAATTTGTTTTTTCTCCTTCTGTAAATTTATGATTGTCTTGGATTTTGCAGTCAAAATCTGTGTAAACAATGAGCTAAAATAGAAACAGCCAGTGTGATGCATGATTCATGAGCACGAATTTAATACATGCTGCCTGTGAAGTAGCAGTCGTCTGAAACTGAGGTTTAAATTTGGAGCTTTGTGACTGCTTGGTTGTGTTTCAGTACACAAAACGTGTGACCTGGCTGCTTGCACAGAGCTGTGGTTATTACGTGGTTTGAATTTTCAGGATTAACTGTTACCCTGTCATAACTTTAGTCTTACATTTACTGATACTTGCTCTCTAACCCTATTTATACACCGACATATATCAGGAATTTAATGCTGTAATTTGTTTTATACAGTTTTGCATGGCCAGACGCATATTTAAGTATCGAGGCAAATAAACTTTGTCCAGCATACACCTGTGAGCAGCCTGGCTGGGTGCAGGAGGATAAAGCCACTGTCTGCTGTCTCTTCTTGTATGTACAATGACTGGATTAAAGAAACCTCATTCATTGCTCTGCTGAGGGAAAGAAGCAAGAATTCCTTGGTGTGATTTTCTCAGGGTGGACCTGTTGCACTGTCAGGGAAGCTGATGGGGGGTGTGGTCGAGCAGGCCGCTGATTTCCATTTTGGGATGTGCAGAGTTTTTTCAGTCCACTTCCCTCTTTCACCTTTGTTCTCCTTCGTTCTCCTCTGTTCCTGTCCCGTGACCGTGGCACGCTAGTCCAGCCTTTTGACATGGGCCGGCGCTCGTCAGACAGCGAGGACGACGGACGCAGCGGCCGGAGGACGAAGAAGCACCGCCGCCGTTCCTCGACCACCTCCTCCTCCTCTTCCTCCTCTTCCAGCTCCTCTGGGAGCCGCGTGACCAGCCGAAGCAAGCGGTCTGGCCGACGCTCACGCTCGAGAGCCCGAGAAAGGAGGTGGGTGTCGTGCTCGGCGTGCGAGGCCAGGGGCACGCTGTGTGGGGGTCTGAGCGTGTCAGCTCAGCTCAGCACTTGCACTTTTGTTGTGCTGGCATTTAAGGAGGTTCCATACATCCACTGACACAGTTTTTATAATCATCTCTTGGTCATGTTTGAAAACCTGCCTTAAAATATTGCTTTCTGATGCTTAAAAGTCGCACTAACAGGCTTTACCACAGTGCGCAGGGTGTTCCTTTTCTTTTTATTGCGTGCTTCCAGAACTGCACACATTAATGCGGGTGCTGTTAAGTGGCTGTTCTGGTACCTTGGAGGTATGCATTTATGAAGTTTTTTTTATTTTTTTCTTGTTTCAAAATGTACTGAGCTCAGAGAAACTCAGAAAAGTGTATGGGGATGTGTCAAGGAGAGTTTAAGAATGTCATAAAACTTTCTAGAAGATGTGGGGAACGTTGAAGTTATTGGGGTGAAGTCAGAGCTCTGCTGTCAAACCAGAATCATGACCTAAAGTTAGTGGGTTAAAATCCTTGTAGCCCTAAGCAAACTTATGGACATTTTCTAACCAGTAAGTGTTGAGCTGTGTACATCTGAGGTTTTAAGATATGCATTCTTTCCATGACAAAAAAAAATTCAACAGACACGTGACCTTTACACTGTAATATCTTTGGATGCTTTCTTGACATGTCTGCAAAATACTGACAAAATACTGTATCTGGGCAGGGAGAACACGCATGTTAAACGGCCACTTGTGTTTTCTGTTACTTATCAATGGATTTTAACTATAGTACTTAAAGTCGTAAGTTCAGTTAGGTGTTCTGGAGTTTATCGAATACAACAAAATTCCTATATAAATAAAAGCTTTGTTGACCTAATTAGGTTTTGTACATAAATTATAAAGGTATAGATCACTGAAAGATGTTCTCTTTTTTGCCTGTTTGAAATGAATATTTTATTATGTTGATATACAGTTTTACTTCCCCTTGCTTGTGGGAATTTAAATATGAAAAGACTGTGTTTTTATTATGTGATCTTTTGAGCTCAGCAGAAGCACTCTTTATTGTTGAGAAATGTTGCTTTACGAAAACTGGGAGCAGCACTACAGTGTCGAGCAGTTAGAGCTGTGATGGAGCGGGTCAGCCATACCCTCTGCTGCGTTTCATGTGTGTGAGCACACTGTAGAGAGGGGCCAGGGAGTGCTCACCGCTGCCCTGGCGTCTGCCCAACTCAGCAGCATGAAAGTGCGTAGGTAGCTACGTTTGGGTCCCGGCGCTGGATCACATCTGTACACAGAATGCTAATGTGGCAGGCAGTTGGTACAGTAAGTGGTACAAATTTGTTTTGATAGTTGCGCGTCTGTATTATTTGTACTGTTTTTCCCTCTGTCTTGCCAGGCTCCCAGTGGAGAAAGACTCTGTTTTTTAGTGCTAAGCAGATGTGAGTGTTTTTGAAAAAAAGTTTTAATAATGAATATTACTCAAACTGTCTCCCTGTCAGATGAGTCCTCACATTTAAATTCTTTCCCACAAATGATCTATGCCACATGGCATAAATCAGAGGCGTGTTTGAACACTGTTTACAAACAGAATAAAGTTACAAACTGGCATAGAAGATTAAAAGAATGTCGTGCTCCGTGTAGCATTGGTTGAGCAGTGTTGCTACGCTGACATCGGTTTTCTGTGGAGACGGTTTGTGGCAGAGACAGAGTAGGGGGCTGGGGAACCTGTGACATCCACTAGCATCACTGTGGAAATGAGTCAGGAAATGTGTGATTCAGGAATGGATAACGCTGAAGGGCAAGGCTATGGGAGAAATAAACATGTGTGTTGTTTATTTAAAGCCTGCAGGTTCTTATGTGTTCTGAGGAGTGTGTAAACCAAAGGGTCATACAGTGGAGTGGGGGGTTATTTCACAATAAAAATGGTGGCCTTAATTAAGTTAATTGGATCTTTTGACTTAATGTGTTGCAGACCACAGCCCTGTGACATGACAGGCCACGCGGTTTACACGCTAATGCCATGCCTTCACACGAGTTGCAGGCCACAGCCCTGTGACATGACAGGCCACGCGGTTTACACGCTAATGCCATGCCTTCACACGTGTTGCAGGCCACAGCCCTATGACATGACAGGCCACGCGGTTTACACGCTAATGCCATGCCTTCACACGTGTTGCAGGCCACAGCCCTGTGACATGACAGGCCACGCGGTTTACACGCTAATGCCATGCCTTCACACGTGTTGCAGGCGCAGGCGCAGGTCCAGCAGCAGCTCGTCCTACGAATCGTCCCGGAGGAAGAGGGACAGTGCAGACAGGGCCAGAACTCACCGTTCCCGGAGGTCCCACTCCAGCAGCAGGAAGAGGAGGTATGTAGGGTCTCCTGGCACAGCTTGGAAAAAAGAGGAAGTAAAGGAGGTGAGGTCAGTGTTCTACTGTATTAGACGGGTTAGCGGGTCCCGTGTCCCAGCGATCAGTGACAGACTGGTCCGTTGTCCCGTGTCCCGGCGATCAGCGGGAGACTGGACCATTGTCCCGTGTCCCGGCGATCAGCGGGAGACTGGCGTTAGCAGTCCAGCGTGCTGTGACAGTAAAGCGTGAGCAGTGTCGTGATTTGTGCCGTGTGTATTCTTGTGATCGCTGGACATACGTTGCGTCACGTTTGACATGGCAGGATTATGAATGTGCTGTAATATGGGTATGAGAGGAGCAGTTATGAGGCAGGCCAGGCTGCCATTTAAAAAGACCCCCTTCCTCATGCATGTCACCTCCCTGGTCACTGCTGAACAACATTCATGCACTGATTATTATTATTAGTCGTTATTTTTCCTCTATTAATTAGACACAGAGACAAGACCTTAGATAGATGTTTTTTTTTTTTTTTTTTTTTTTTTTTTTTTTTTTTGTTAATGTATAGCCCCCCCCCCCGGGGGAAGCTCGGGGGGTTTATTAATTTTATTAAATTTAAAACGATTAAAAATTTGTGAAGTTTTTTT
>JABJVR010000104.1:36791-52798 GCA_025773905.1 Chitala chitala | reverse complement strand
GAAAGGCCCAGGCCCAGCCTGCCTGAGAGAGAAAGGCCCAGGCCCAGCCTGCCTGAGAGAGAAAGGCCCAGGCCCAGCCTGCCTGAGAGAGAAAGGCCCAGGCCCAGGCTGCCTGAGAGAGAAAGGCCCAGGCCCAGGCTGCCTGAGAGAGAAAGGCCCATGTGTAGCCTAACCGAGAGAGAAAGGCCCAGAGTGTTTTGCTCAACCTGCTCTGGGGATCGGACACTTCGTCCTCCAGCAAGAGTTAAGGTAGCCGAGCTTAGAGGCCGTAGATTCCGTCATACAAACAGGTCAGAAGCAATGAAAGATTACTTTTTCAGTTGCACATGGGTACACATTACATAAAAGACATGACATCTGGGGGCTCCAAATCAAATTCCCCCACATGGGTCAGCAGCGTTCAGCCACGTGGCACACCTGCTGCCGGTGAGGCTGTAACAATGGAGCCCCCAATTGAAGCCCCCTCTTTTGTCTTTTGTCTCACCGTTCCAGAGGAGGCGTCACTGGAGGGGCAAGTGAGGAGGATAAAGGACATCGAAGCCATCGAGAGCGAGTCCTTTGTTGCCCAGGCTTTCAAATCAAGCCGAGGCAGCAGAAAGGTGGGCCTGCCCCCGTCCGCGCTCTATTACATTTGCTGTATTTATTCCATCTGTCCACAAATGAAATGAATGATTCTGTCTGAATGCCGCGTGTGCGAGTCCGGTCTGGGAGCTCGCTGCTCATCTGCCGAGCGTACAAAAGCAGGAGGCGATCACAAAAGCCAGTGGCCTCAGACACTCGGAGACCCCCACCCGCAGAGACGTACAGCCGCAACACAGAAGTCATTATTGAAATGAGCTACAGAATGCAAAAGCCATTTGATCTGGGGGTAATTGCTGCTGATCCGAAGGGTTTGAAGCAGAACGCGGCAGAGCAAATGGAATAACGTGATCGCTTCGCTTCCCCCTGGCTGCAGGGTTGCGTCTTGCTGTAGCGTTAGAGACCGCGAAAAGCAGACAGGAGCTGAAGAACGCTTTAAAAGACCTCTTTGGAATGGAGTACGTGGAGCATGTACAGAACTAATGTTGTACTTTAAAAGTTTCTCTAACGTTTCCCTAATGTTTATGTCCTTAATGCCCTTAACAGCCTGTACTATTTGCCTCTAAGCAGAATGTATCCAGTCTGTTAGTTTGACCTCTTGTCATGCAGCCCTTGAATTAATAAGAAAAACAGTAGTTAGAGATAGAATTAGACTCAGCTGACTTACTGTGTTGTACTGAAACTCTCCAACAATCTGCATTCACTTCAAAGGGATCGTGAAACTGCAACATCAGGCTTTTTGAGGTCATAAATCCACCAATTTAAATTGGTGAGGAATGAAGGCGTGAGATTCCCTTGCGTACACTGCCATCTTGTGGACAGAAATTAGAGTTCCAGAAATTAGTGTACTTTGGCGGTTAGCTGCAATAAACCTATAATATTCAGTCCTGTATGCAGCAGTTAATTTACTGTGCAAATTAGCAGCCATATTGTATGCTGCTTAGATGTGAATAACTCTTATAAGGCAAATTCATGTTTTCTGTGTCTTTTCGTCTGAACTGCTTCATGAAGGGATTGCTTTACATGAAGCCCAGCATCTTCCGTATCGTGATTAAATTTTTCTGAATAAAATTTTTAACAATTTAACATATCACATTATTATACAGTAGGATTATAATTACACTTTAAAATATGTGTTCAGTAATGTGGTTTTGTTGCCGAAAAGGCTGGTGATACATGCATAATAATCTGTAATTGCTGTTTGGGAATGGCTTTTCGTGTCATCGTTGACAAGCTTGGTTTGACTGTTGTCCATGGCTGAATTGTTTCTCACGTGACCCACAGGCACCAGAACCAGCCGAAGTCAAAACAGAACCCGAGCCCGCTGACGAGCCCGCTGAGAAGCTGGACGTTTCCCTTCCCGTAACCATCCGATACCAGGAGAGCAACACGCTGGCCCATCCCAGCGTAAGCTCCGTGTGTGCGAGCGTGCACGTGTTTGTACAGCTGTCTGATTTTGTAATTATAAAAATAGTAAATTGTGGAGAAGAAAAAGCAAAACTTCTGTCAACAGAATCTTTCGTCTTCATTCAGAAAGGTAAACGGCAAGAAGTTTTACTTTGGTGAGTTTCTGTAGTGGAGGTAAGCAGCGCTTATGTGCAGGAGCGGTCACATGTCCACACAGACAGATCGTACATCTGTGTGCTCACGTGCAGCTCAAACGTCGCAATTCTTTTTGTGAGCACTCTCTGCTTTTGTGTGCATTCACACGCTGAGATACCTCAGTTGTGTGTGGGGAGGGCCTCATTTGTGCACCTCCCTTTTTAAGGGATTCTTTTGAAAAGTTGCATGTAAAGTAGGATTCGACAAGTGTGTACTCGGGGTTCGAGCGTGGGACTGGCGAAAAAAAACGAGATGTAGGGAGAAGCTGCCCCCCCCCAACACGCAGTCAGTGGGTTTAATATCACATAGAGATGCTCAGAAAGCACAGCGAGATTCATCTGAGCAGCACTGAGAATTCAGTTACCTGTGACAAATGCAGATCTGCGTCGACAGTGTGATCTATAGCAGCAATATGGCAGAGGTGGAGCAGGAGAATTGGGAATAATGATCCAGTAGGTTAAACAGCCCCCTGTACTGTATATACTGTAATTTTCACCTCATTTGCATCCAGTGGCAGAGTGCAGTTTTGAATGTTCCTCTGCACAGTTGGGTGTGTGTGTGTGTGTGTGTGTGTGAGACATAGCAAAGTGGCCACATGACATTTGTGCACTCTGGGGTAAAACCTTAATGGAGATCAAGATGTTTTTGTTAACATGGTTACTTTCTCCACCCCACACGACCTATGCACCATCTTTTGTCTTCCTCGGTAGATAAAGAGAACTTCATCTCTGTATTACTGTGTTCTCCTGCAGTTGTTCATGGAAAAAGAAGAGGCAGAGGAGAAGTGGCTAAACAGACTGATTGCCCTCCGGCAAGAGAGGCTCATGGGAAGTCCGGTGTCATGACGTCCAGCATATCTGCTGTGGTCTGCCAGAGAGGGATCAGTGTTGAAGTCACGTGACAAAGACTGTCAGATTCCAAGCTGTCTGCGTCCAAGGATAGCCTCATGGTGGATGGCAGACCTGGAAATGTGAGGAATTTGGTCTGCTTGTCCAGGGTCCTGCTGGTGAAGCTAGCATTTGTTTCATTTTTATTTTTTTATACTGGGCTGTGATGTGTTGTGGTCAGTTTTTGAAAATAAAGTTTAATCTCTGTGACAAGCGATATAGCGTTTTCTTTCTAGAAAGTGCGTTTTAAATTACGGAGCTCTTGGATACACCCTTAAGGCAACAGGAAGTACCTATTTGCAAAATGTACTCCAAGAAAGTCATTTTCTCCGGGTCTGCATATAATTTAAATTTATTTTTTGATGGTCAAATATGGGGAAATGTAACAAGAATAAAAAAATTAAAAGCGTGTTTAAAATAAAATACGCAAAGCGTCATGCTCCAGTTTTTAAGGGGATTAACCCACTAGAATAAGTGAGCTCCATTTCTCAGCTCACAATAACATCAGAATTGCAAGTTAATAGCAAAAGAATCGCTATTTTTTAAACTAGGCGTGCGTTTTGGTGTAGTTTTAATGTTTGCTGTCGAACTGAAACTGCTTTGCAACGGCTTACTCTACAATACGGAAAAAAGAGAACCGACTTTTATTACACAAAGGAAATCGAACATGTAACAGGTGATTGGCCACGTTTTAAACAAAATAAATGGTTTCAATTGCAACTTTAACCACATTTACACACTATTACAAAATATCCCTGGAATATGCATGGCTGCACTGCAGGAACGTGAAGCGTGATTAAAAGCAAATTGTTAATTTAAGGATTTAACATAAATTGGATCAGCAAATCGTTTTAAACGTGTGTAAAATTAGACACGTTAAGCTGTGTAAGATGTGTTCAATTTCTGTATGCATGGTGCCCTTTCTAAGAATAAAATACTTAACAGTGCAGCCCAGTAGCCATAAAATTAAATGTTTAAAAAGAGTAAGGACGTTGGTGCAGTTGAACCAATGAGATAAAAATTACAAACCATTTGCTGTGTATTAAATGCTATTTTTGTTGTTTCTTAATTATTTTTATAGACGGAAACAAATATGTTTTTCTAGAATTTTCACGAACGTTTCAGATGCGTTGCTATGATACCACAAGCACAACACAACGGGTTCTGGCGAGAGGGCCAATGGGAAGGCCGGCCGGTGGTCACGTGTGCGCCCCGAAGCTCTTGTGCAGCGCACGTTACAGGTTCGGGGTAGTGTTCAGTTAGGCGCGTACCTGTGCGCGACGCCGTGACCGGAGGGACACCTCTGCGCTGCTGCTTCGCTGTTGCTGTTGTCTTGCGGTGAACTTTCGGACATGTTTAACAGCGTTTTGAGGGAGTTGGATGAAGACCCTTTCTTCACGTAAGTTGCAGCTTTGTCTGTTTGACGGAGTAGATTTGAAATTGTCTGCACAAAGTGATCAATTTACAGCTGCTGACCACAATAATGTAGCTATAAAACAGCTATTTAAACGACTACGTGTTTTTTCCCCAAAAAATAAATTATTACCCACTGCATAACGGTAACATCTATTTAATCCACGAGTAACCGACTATAACGGGTTTCATTGATTTGACATATTAACACCCAGCTGTCCAGCAATGTGTCTTTAAAAAAGCATGACCTGAAGTGGTCGTACATTTAGCTGTGGAGCTTCTTTATTTTTTATTTGTAAGTAACATGTTTATGGCGTCACGTAGTTCCATGGATTTACATGAAACTTTAACCCTTATGTGTGGACACGGACAGTATGCATGTATGTACACGCGCTACATTGTAAACAAGTGATGAGACGCGCGTGCCCGCACGTGCCCGTGTGCGCGCGCAGTCCGGCCATTAGTTCTCCGAAATAACGGAGGATCAGTGTCGAGTGCTTGGCTTGTATAAGCTTATCTGAGTTTGGCATCCGTCCCCTGGCGCGGTCGAGAGAGCAGATGTCACGGCCTTGCAGGTGGGCAGTGCCACGGAGGCCACCTGGGGTTACAGGCAGCCTATTTTGGGGGCACTAAACGCCGACACGGCGCTCACAATATCCTGCAGGGTTAGTTTAAAATTTCGGGTTCCTGCCCACTAAGTGAACGTAGACGTTAATAAGGAGATCATACCGCCATGAATAGGTGACAGAGTGGGTTTACATAACATAGGCGTAAATATAGCCCGTATTTCAAACCACCAGCAACCGGTAGTCAGATTTCATCCGGTATCCCGCTCTTCATGTCCAAGTCAAGATGAAATTACATTCAGTTGTTTGGGGCTGTGATGTGGAAATATCAAGTGTGTTGGGCAATGTTTGTATGGTGTACAAGTTAATGATAAAAAAATGACAGATGGGCTATACATAAAGCAATGTTAAACACTGAATGTAGCTGATAAAGGGGTGTTCTGTTGTAATGGAAGGTGCATGCATTGTCATCACCCTCATAGTTACTGAATTTAGTAGCCAAATGCCAGATTACTTTAGTGCAGGTTTCTGACACAAGGCAGAATGCACAGACCATTTGTGCACATTTTATAAATGAGACATGTAGGCTTTTTCATGCAGTGTGTAGCACGGGCACAGGAGATCTGAACAGGTCAAACTGTTCTCCTTTAAAACCTGTATGATCTGCTGGCTCCACCCTTCTTATGACCGCTCCCACTTGCACTGTAAAACCAGAACGTTTGCTTTAGCAGACATGTTTCCAGTTTGTTTATAAAACTTCATGGACAGCTTCATCCAGAAAAGTATTAGTAAACCTAAATAAGCAAGGGAGAAGTCTTGCAGTTTCTACAAAGCTGCAGGTATAGCCCACTTCACACATATCACAAGCTCCTACATCCTCTGTTGCACTAAAAGCCAAGTGGGTTTCTTCAGCTGAGAGTGGAGAGTGACTGACTGCCTTTCAGCACATCTGAGGCCTTGTATGGTGGTGAATGTGGTTATGGGGCTGGTACCCACACCACCCTGTGAGACTGTGGAGATCCGTGATAGGAACACAAGCTTTATTTCTTGTCTTGTTCATAGTGTGTATAGATGTTTATTGATGGTCTTCTAACGTTTACGCTTTTTCTTACCCCCGCAGGGATCCGTTCCGGGCACACAATGAACACATGCGGCAGATGATGCGGAGCTTCTCAGACCCCTTTGGCCGGGACTTCATGCCCATGCTCTCGGATGGGCGAGACAGAGCGCCCAGGGCGGGACGCCAGCCTGGCAACAGCCTGGCTGTGAGAGAGGACCGCTGGGTAGGTGCACTGCTGCCTGCAGTGCTGCACATAATAAAGGCTTAAATCACGTCTGTGTGGCTTCACTGCGAAATGCTGGTGGTGCTTCGGCCAATGACGTGGCTGGTGCTGCTCCGGCGAATGACGTGCATCAGAAGGATCGTGGGGGGGAGGGTCGTACTCACCAGTGAGACGATCATGAAACATGAACACATGTAGATTAGTGCTTTCATACACCCGTGTTTGAAATGCAGCTGGCCTGCTTTGTAGATAATGTTTGCACTTTTCTTCTGTACCTTCTGTAGTTTTACAACCATTAGATGTAGGGTTTGTATGGCAAGTTTGAGGATTCGCCACCACAGATACAGGCAGCGGCTCCAGATGTGATGTTAAAGCACTGCTGTTATGTGTATGGTATTCTGTCAGTGTGTGTGTGTGTGTGTGTGTGTGTGTGTGTGTGTGTGTGTGTGGCATTCTGTCAGTGCAGTTGGTCAGGCAGTTACACTTCACACAGCACAGCAGTTTTTGAAAGTGGCCTCAGTGTCCATTGCGTTACTTTTTCTTCAGAGAATCAAAACACACGACTGTAGTTTTGCTTATAATGGGATTACCTGAGCTCTTTGCAGGAGACGCCCACGTTGTACTTCTGTAAAATAGTGTCTATAAATGTAAAAATGAGAGATTTTAATGAGACGTTGCGGTTTTTTTTTTTTTTTTTTTTAAATCTTGGCTGGCAGTGACTTTGGGGGATTAGTGATCGTGGTTGGCTCGTTCACTTGCTGGGGGCAGGATATTGGGAGGGCTTTTGTAGAGTTACATTCATCTGAGCTCCCAGAACGCCGGGCCTGAATAATTCTCCTTGTCCAGTCCTCCAGTGTCCTGGCCCAACAGCTGACCTCTGTATGCTCAGTCTAGACTGGTGAGTGAAATGAGTCCACATGAGGTCTCCACGGGAGACCGTGTTCGAACAACAAAGAGTGTTTAATAAATCTGGGGGGGGCAGGGTTTACTGAGGTCAGACCAAAGGCCCGGAGATCAGGCGCGATCATGTAACTCGATTCCCTGAATCTGACACTGTACTTAAGGGACACACATGTGGATGATCACAGAAGACCAGGTGTCCATCCATGGTATTCTTCAACAATGAATATATTTATAGTCCTCTTGGCCTGCATTGTTCTGAAATGGCCCAGCAGTTCCCGGGGTCACGCTGACCAAAAACAGCATCCTAAGCCAAAATAGCCCATGTATGATTAATGTCTTGTCTGCTGTCTCAATACATCACGATCAGGAGAGGTTAGCGTGGCATCAGTTCATGTCTGTTTCAAATGATCACTTTGAGCTTCTGCGCCATGCTTGGATGTGGCTCCCTGCTCACGCCAGTCGGCACCTTCTCTCGAATTTTCACCATAGACTGAGAGGGAAAAACCAGGAAACTGATGCATTCTGGGAAATTAGCAGCACAGTTAGAGGTGTATGTGTAGGTGATGTTGAGCAGACTTGGGTTCCACCATAGGACATATTTATAGGGTTGTGCGGAGGACTGCTAGAACAGACACACAGCCCTCACACACCTTTAACACCAGAGTCCTGTGATGACCAGCTGTGCAAGGCGCTAACCTTAGGCCCTGTCCCTGTGCCAGTCCCCCCCTTTCCATGTGTTCAGGATATTTATCCCCTTTAATTACTTTTGTTGGATGCCAGCCGCATGTGTTTTCCATTCCTGTCCCAGTTAAGCCAGGCCAGGGGTCAGTGTGGGAGGCAAACCCTCTCACCCCTTTGGAGTTGCACTGTGCTGTCTCCACCCTGCACTGTCTCCACCTTGCAGAGCACGGTGACATTGTGCATGTGTACAGGCCTCCAGCAGGATGGGTTACACACATATTTGCTGTCTGTTCCCACGGTGCCTTGGGAAAGTTCTGCGTCTGCCTCACTTTTCCACGCTGAAACGCAGTTTCTGTTTAAAGTAACAGAGACAAAGTTGTTGGCCAGTGCATCTCAGTTCACTTCTTGGCCTTAACTGTATTGGCCAACCTAAACTACTGTTGAAGATGGCCAGGTCCATCCTGGAGATTTGTACATCGCATCTTCACTGGCTAAAAATAGATCTGAGGCTGAACACGTCTTGCCCTGAGCGACTCGTGGTCCATTCCGCTGTGCTGATGTCCCTCACCATCACCATGACCTTTCTGAGATCTGGCACGGTTGTGTCTCTGACACGTATCTGATTGCTTCGGCACAGTTCCTAGAACACAAAACATGATTCCTGCTAAGCCTGTGATGGTTTCCGTGGCCATGGTGTCCAGGGGCGCACACACACACAACCTTTTTCTGACACGTTTGTGCGCTCGGTCTGTTTCTGCAGTGCCCATTTAGGGGTTTGTCCCTACATGTCTGTGCGGGACTGAACCACGCTGTGCGTATACCATGTGTGTCTTTCATGTGCTTCAGTTGTGTAAAGAGCCTAAACACAGCGGAGCCATAGATAGTCTATCGGCTCGTTCCACGCTTAGAGTGTCACCTGGCACAACGATAAAAGCCTTTTGTTACTTTTATAGTGTTCTCATTGAGATCCCCCACATCCATACATCAGTTTAATACTGAGAAAGGATGAAGAACGTCACCCATACAGCCAAGCTATGCCGTGTGTGTGTGTGTGTGTGTGTGTGTGTGAAAGGTGTGAACAGCTGAGCAGGTGTACGTAATGCACTCTTGTATCTGTAGCCTCCCTCTGGGAGTGTTAATGAGTTCATTGCCCCAGCTGCCAGATTCTGGGACATCTGATAACCTGACAGATGCCCATGGTGGAGCTGACCTATGTTTTTGGACCCGCCGTACAGTTAGAGGACCTCTTGTGTTTAGTTATGGACCCGCCGTACAGTTAGAGGACCTCTTGTGTTTAGTTATGGACCCACTGTACAGTTAGAGGGCCTCCTGTGGTTGGTTATGGACCTGCTGTACAGTTAGAGGACCTCCTGTGGTCGGTTATGGACCCGCCGTACAGTTAGAGGACCTCCTGTGGATAGTATGATACAAGCTCTACAGTTTAATTGTTGCAGAATGGTAATTTTGAACAAATAAAATCTAAGATTATGACTGTAATTAGTGATGGCATTAAGGAACAAGAGCGTTTGAGCGAGTATGTTAAATGTCATGTCTTTCTTGTAGGACACGGCGTTCAGAAACCCATTCAGCATGGTGGACAACATGATGGCTGGAATGAGGAACAGCATGGAGGAGATGCACAGGAACTTTGTGAGTCATGCTACACGTCCTTCTAGCTTTTTTCCCCTCACTTGGTATGTCTTCTGCCTGCCAACACGTGCCTCTGTGTTCCAGGAGAACCTGTCGACAGACTCCAACACCCACTCCTTCTGCTCCTCCTCGGTGATGTCCTACTCCAAAGTGGGCGACGAGCCAGCCAAGGTGTTCCAGGCCAGCAGCCAGACTCGCCGCGCTCCTGGTGGGGTAGGTCCATGGCCCCTATGGCTTTTGGGGGATAGATGATGGCGTGGAGAATAGGGGCATAGACTTGAAACATGATTACAGGTTGTAGGTTCCCCAGTGTTTTTCTGCTGTAGACTTTGGCAAAAGAACAAAACTTAAAATTCTTTAGAAATAAATGTCTGTATGTGAAGGAGACCTTTGGAATAAGAGCACCGGCTCAGTAATGATATGATAGGAATAGTAGCAGGAGAAGATTGCCCAGATAGGGCAAAATGATGATGCTCGCCTTTGATCCCACGGACATCCTCACTGGTGCTCTGTGCGCCCAGATTAAAGAGACGAGGAGAGCCGTAAAGGACTCAGATAGTGGCCTGGAGAAGATGGCCATTGGACACCACATCCATGACCGGGGACACGTCATTGAGAAGAAGCACAATCAGAAGACCGGAGACAGGGAGCTGAATCAGGACTTCCAGAATCTAGATGAGTGTATGTGTAGATGTCTTTGATTGAATTGGCATGTATCTACAGCTGTTAGCAATATTGCCTTGCACGTTAAGGGCTGGGGGGTTTAAATCTCATCACTGTGTGTGCAGAGTTTGCATGTTCTCCCTGTGCTTTGTGGGTTTCCTCCCAGTTCTCCAGTTTTCCCCACAGTCCAAAAACACTTTTACCCCATGACCCTTCACAGGATGAGTGGTATGGAACATAAATAAATCTGTCTTTCAGTGTCGGGTTTTGTTGTCAGATAATACTTTAATGTTAAAATATGTATCAACCAGTAGCGTTTTTTTGTATCACCAAAAAATTCTTCAGCATTCTTCAGCTCCTCCCTCCACTTTTCCCTCTGACCTTTGAACCTGGTGATTCTTTCTGAGGCCCTGACCTTATCTTCTTTTCCTCGGCAGCTGAAGCGGAGGCATTTGACCAGGAGTGGCAGCGGGAGGTGTCCAGGTTCCATGTATCTGCTCCCGTTTCCCAGCTCAAGGCACCCAATCCCAGAGCTCCACAGAGAGCAGCTATCACCTTCTCGGATGATTGGCAAAGGTCAGTGCCCTACCCTGACCACTGACGTTCACTGGCTTCAGGCCTAGTGTTGCCTGCACATCTGGAGTTTCAGCTATAGTAAATGTGACCTGTTTATATTGGGTTTGGCTTAGTCCTGGTGTGATGTGCTTATTTGCCCATTAACTTATTCTGTGATATTTTACCCAACTTAGACAAAAACGACAGCCCAAAAACGATGGCAAGAGAACACGAATCAGCGATGGCAACATCAAGGGTTCTGGAGTGAAACAACACTAAGACAGCCACAGCAGGCAGTGCTGTTGTGATTCTGCATGTCTCCAATTTCTCTGTTCAGTTGATCAGTCTCTCAGTAGCCCTCCAGCAAAGCCGAGTGTTTTATGAGCATAATTTGAATCTGAAACTCTCTGTCACTTTATTGGCTTAACCAGCGGTTTATGTTTGGCATACCTGGGGACACCTCTAGAAGGACTCTCTGTGGAGATCAAATCCCACATCTGCAAATAGACACTATTCAAAATAGAAATGTATATTTTTTCACTTTATTAAATGGAAATGAAGTTACAAATATTTATCATGTATGATGTCTGCATTAGTGTTCAAAAGGAATGTTATAATACACGTTTTCTTAGGTATGAGTATGTATACAGGTTTCAGTCTTCCAAACTTTTGTCTGCTGTAAGTTACATTTTAGAGAAAAAAAGACTTTTATAATCTTTTATTTTGTTCAGGCCATGTTAAAATTCTGTAGTGTATTTCATGATAAGGAAAGTGGGTTGATAGGATTGTGTGTATTATACCACTATTATAATGTGAATGTGGGGTTAAGATTTACATTTATGGCCAAATAAAACATTGTCTTATCTTGTTTGTTCAGTTTCAATTTATTTTTATATAGCGCCTTTTACAACAATGTACTTAAAAGCGCTTTACAGAAGAAATTGCAGATATTAAGGAATAAGCTGCAGGAATTAATATAAATGAAGCTTGACAACAGTGGAGGAGAGGAACCACAAACTCCACAGGGTGGAGATTAAAAACCTCTGAGGGCCCAAGGTTAACTGGCTGTCCAGCCCCTCCTGGACATGCTAACGTTACAGAATAAACTGGTACTTATTGAGACTTTGTACGTAGCACTCCGATGGAAATAACACAATATAGTCCTCCTTTGCTCCTGGAGTTGAAGCAACTCTCAATGGCCTTTGGTGTCCCTTCGTAAATGAAGCCTTACTAAGCCTTACTAACTGAAGGCATGTTTTGACCTGCTGTGAATACCTGACAAGCCACTGAACTGCAAAAACTTCACAGATGCCGACGCCTGGTGTAAGTTTCTTCAGCCGTTTGCCACAACAATGTGCCTCAAAGTGCTTTACACAAGAAATTGCAGATGTTACAGAATAACAGCAATAGGAATAAATATGAATGAAGCCTGACAATAGCGGGAGGAGGAACAAAAAATTTGACATTAGAACAAAAAAAAAAAAAAATCAGCTGTTTTAAGTATTTTATATGAAACTCTCAGTAACATAAGTGTCTATGTTTTATTTATTGTACTTCACAAATTGCTTCTCTGCATTTAACCCTTCCCCTTGAGGGGAGCAGTAGGGAGCTAGCACTGACTGTCTTGCTGAAGGATGCATATGGCTCTGCTGGGATTTGAACTAGGAGACTTCTGCATCCTAGCCTGATGTTCTACCTATTGAGCCAGCAGCCCATTAATATGAGTGGATATATGACAAGATGTCTCGGGAAAGTTTTGGTTATACAGGTAAGCAGTTTGGGAAATTTAAACTTGACGAGCTGATGTGTATCATAGTGCTTTAGTCTGCGTTTCCAGAAGATGCCTCCATTAAGGAAACGCTAAAGTAACCGCGTCTAATTTCCTGGTTGTTTGACCTCCTCGGCTTTCCGTAGTCCCGGAAATGCTGCACAAGAGACTGGCGTGACTTTCACGGTTCGACATTTAACCGGCGTTTAGTTCAGTGTGTGTTCTGTGTAAAAATGCAGATGTTAAATGCAGGGCTGAAATTATGTCGAAGACATGTGCGGAATCCTGCAAAATTAACAATGAAACATGTAAGACGCATTTTATTATTCTCTAAAGTTAGATTAATATGTTGGTTGTCACAAGCAATATTAGATAGTTGTGAATACATGGACCAGCTCATTTGTGGCCTCTGGGAAGTTCAGGTCATGTTGGTATGATTTTAAATATTAGTTTAGCAAACAATAAAGAAATTGATACACACTCATGGATTTATAGATTTAGTTTTGCTAAATCGTACTTTGAACTATTTCACGTTTGTCAATAATTACCTTGGATATTTGCAGTGTGTGTTTACCCTGTCAAACCGGTGCTGGCCACGGTAGCCTCGTCTCAATCTGAATATTCAGGTATTCATTATGTTCATCTTAGCATAAGAAAGTAATAAAGCTACGTTTTTTGGAAAATCCAAAATAATTAAAATGGCGTAATGCCAGTAAGTGTTCATTAGATATAACATATACATATATAAAGTCAGTGACAGTAATGTTTATATTGACTGGTTTTAGGTTATCAGTAAAGCACAGTTAGATGATAGAGGCGGTTGCAGGTCGCCCCTTCCACGTGTTTGCTGTGTTGGTGTGATGTGTTGAGCCCAACATTTAGACCCGCCCCCTTCTTTTGGACCACTGTATGATGTAAAGACAGCAGGACACAACTCAGCTGTGTTGGGAAATTTCAAACCTACACAGTGAAGCATTATTCTCACACTTTGTTTTGGCTTGAAAATATGTTTTAGATGTCTTCTAGTCAGTTTGTTGTTGGACAAAGTTAGTTACTGACTTTTTAATTCACAGAATAGTAATAATAATAATAATGGTGATTATGAAGACAGCCACAATAGCAGATTTACCATTAAATTAATGTTCCATGGACTTTGTAGTTTTAGATGGTTCTGTTCAGTTCTTTGGTGTGTGTATCCCCCCCCTCCCACCAGGTTCTTGTGAGCAGTGTCCGGGCTTGTTCTTCCGCCGTCATCCCCAACGAGAGGATTCGTAACATCGGCATCTCGGCACACATCGACTCGGGGAAGACCACGCTGACAGAGCGTGTGCTGTATTACACGGGCCGCATCACAGAGATGCACGAGGTAACGGCGGGCGCTGTCCCACGCTGCTCTGTGTCCCAGTGCGCATAGTGTAGCCACTGCTGACACCTTCATGACACATCACAGTAAAAAAAAAAAGTGATCAGGTCACTTCACTCCTGGAGGGGGAGACTGATTTGGGTGTTCATTGTCATGTCAACCCCGAAGGGTGCTTTGGTTTTACTTCTGAATTAACAGTACGTGGATGTAGAATACAGAAGAACGAGAGGGGGGCTGGATCAAAATACACCACACCACTCGTCATGCACACCAGGGTCCAGTTTATATTTAACTTGTAAATAGTAAAGAGCTTGTAAGATGAAAGCCACAGTTAAGGAGACGGACTCAATGAGCTCCATTAGCTTGTATTTATTTTACATGTACTTTCACGGGATGTACAGCATGACTGTTGCGCGTAGTCATGGTGACGTGCTTGTGCTCCTCTAGGTGAAGGGTAAGGATGGAGTGGGGGCTGTCATGGACTCCATGGAGCTGGAGAGACAGAGAGGGATCACCATCCAGTCAGCTGCCACCTACACCATGTGGAAGGAGCACAACATCAACATTATCGACACACCAGGTACTGCACGTCCGCCGGGCCTCGGTGCAGGTATCGCACGTCCGCCGGGCCTCGGTGCAGGTATCGCACGTCCACTAGACCCTGGCCAATCACAGGCTCAGAGTTCTCATTCAACAACCCCAAACCCCGTTTTTCTGGTTGGTTTAGCGTGTCTGTATATCCTGTCTGTTGTGTTTCGAACATCACGCTTCATTTGAGCCTCCCGAATCCGCAGGGCACGTGGACTTCACCATTGAGGTGGAGCGAGCCCTGCGTGTTCTGGATGGGGCGGTGCTGGTGCTGTGTGCCGTGGGTGGGGTTCAGTGTCAGACCATGACGGTGAACCGACAGATGAAGCGCTACGACGTGCCTTTTGTCACTTTCATTAACAAGCTGGACCGCCAGGGTGCCAGCCCCGCCCGCGCCCTACAGCAGATGAGGTACCGCCCACGCCCGCATCCCGCTCGGCCCATGTAGCTGGCTTGTTCACGGCAGCACAGGCCGTCTCGCGCTCCCTAACGTTTCTGCGTTTTACGTTCAGGAGCAAGCTGAACCACAATGCAGCCCTGGTCCAGATCCCCATTGGCCTGGAGGGGAAGCTGCAGGGGGTTGTGGATCTCATTGAGGAGCGCAGCATTTACTTTGAGGGCCCTTTTGGGTACGGTGCCTTTATGCGGTTACGGTGAACATTAAGACCCAAACTGTATGTGTAATATTAACCAATGAGACATGAACTGTGTAAGATAAAAGATAAGGTGCTTGGTGACAGAAGGCAGTGTGTGTAATTCAAAGGTAGAAAATGATCACAGTATATTGCTGTTGTACCCTAGGGTAATGTAGATGTTAGGTTCAGCAGTATCGTTGGTTTCACTTTGTGCGTACAGTGTAGCTGACGACACGACGTTGCTCTTGGAAACACGTTTCTGCCCACGTATTGCAGGCAGAGCGTCTGCTATGGTGAGATCCCGGCAGAGCTGCAAGCCGAAGCGTGGGACCGCAGGCAAGAGCTGGTGGAGAGCGTAGCCAACGTGGATGAGAAACTGGGAGAGATGTTCCTGGAGGAGAGAACGCCCACGGTGCCTGAGCTGAAGGTGCCGCGGCCTGCACGCACGCACTGTCGCACACCCACACTGTCGCACACCCACACCTCTGTAGGGTGTGGGGTGTCCCAGTACTGCCTCTGACCCCCCCCCCCCATTTCCCTAGGCTGCCATCAGGAGGGCCACTATCCAGCGGCTGTTCACCCCCGTACTGCTTGGCAGCGCCCTGAAAAATAAGGGGGTCCAGCCGCTTCTGGACGCCGTCCTCGATTACCTGCCAAACCCCACGGAGGTTAAGAACTACGCCATCCTCAACAAGGAGTGAGTAAAGCACTGGGACAGGGTGAGGTACAGGGCTCAATACTGTGTGTGTGTGTGTGTGTGTGTGTGTGTGTGTGTGTGTGTGTGTGAGAACTAGGCCATCCTCAACAAGGAGTGAGTAAAGCACTGGGACAGGGTGAGGTACAGGGCTCAATACTGTGTGTGTGTGTGTGT
>JABJVR010000104.1:25484-36691 GCA_025773905.1 Chitala chitala | reverse complement strand
ATATCAGCTAAAGACTTCAGTAATATGTTACACAAATTTCTAACAAATAACATGTACATAGATTTGGTTTATTGTTACTTAAAAAATTATATCAAAACTATATCATAGATTTCTTTTTATAATTTCAGTTTCGAGAGACTTTTACTTTCCCTGACTCTCTCATCCTACCTACTTGGCAAGGTCAGCGGGTGCAGAGGGCCGGGTTTGAGGTCTTCTCCATCACTCCGCACCTTTACGGACCCTAGAGCGCGTGCAGTTGTGCGGAGTCCACGCGCCGCTTAGGAGCCCACCGCTCTGACTCCGGGCTCATACACAGAAAAGTGGAGTCTATTGTCATTCCGCACCGAACTGACACTAAGACGGATATGTGTGTGTGATTCATAAGAAGAGAGAGAAAACACACACACACACGCTTCGCTAGTGCTCGGCGCCGAAGCCGGACTCTGACGTCTGCCGGGAGAGGAGCAGAAACCCGGACGCTGGGAAGCCCGAGATTTTAACGTGTCTATTTTTGAACTCAAGGCACCCGCTCGAGGGCTGGGTGGCTCCGCGGATACAACCAGAGCAATGAATAAAACAGCGGCGGTTCAGCGCATCCATGCATTTTTTTGTTTCATCATTGGGTAGCAGCTGACACCGGGGATACGAAACATCCGTAGCGACATTTGGCTTCTCAGTTCGTTGTTCCTATTTCAGACTGTGTTTTGGAGTTGAACATGTCTTGAAACGCACGAACTGACAGAGAATATGACAGTAAGTGCGCACCGAACTGCCGTGCATGTTTAACACGCAGTCCTTGCGTTTGTTCGTATACGGTTCCTTCGCGAATAAGTATTTTTGTAACATCTGCTATAAGGTTTCAAATCGGGTCTGTTTCGGCGTTTGCGTGACTTGCGATAATATTTCATATCGCCGCTTGTTTGTTTTTCTTTCTGGAGTGTTTCATTGTTAAACACCTCGGTGATGTTGCCGGCGCGACTTAAACGCTCCCTCAGTGTGCCGTAAATATAGAGCACTAAGGCGTGGACAGCAGTGCCAGTATTGTGGTGACCATCGGGGTCATTACAGATGGTTTTGTCGTCTCCCTATTGTTGCCGAGTGGGCGTTTAAGATATTAGGTTTAAGTACGGACGTTCTCTGGTAGGCTACATGACATCATTTGAAGTGGAATGACTTGGCATTATAAGATGCACGGTTAAAATTATCCTGAATTCCCTGATCAAAAGAATTGCATTAGTGCTGTTGGCACCCTCGAGCCGGGACCGCCGCTTTCGCACATCCACTAAGGCTTTTGAGTCATGCATGAAGATTCCTATGAGACCGAAAAATACTAGATATTAAAATATCCGAGGGGATGTTAATCGTGAACACTGCAGGGTAGAGTTCGCTATGATTAAGGTGATGGGAAAATGAATCTATGGGATTTTATTGCATACACTATTGTTGTTTTCCATTTCGGAATAGAGATAATACGCAAGCCGCTCCGTACTGTCTGTCACGACGGGGTTCACCGCAGCTGTCAGTTTGCGTAGTCGGTGTGCCAAACGCACTCTGACTAAACTGAGCACATTAATCCAAGCGGTTAAACTTAAGCGGGTCCCACCGAGTCCCGACCGGAAGACGGGCTCCTTCCAGCGCACAGCCACATACGATTAGTTAAATAGATAAAGCAGAAATCTTCCTGGCACGCCTTAGGAAACACTAATGCGAGAGACATCCGATTAATTGTACTTTCTGCTTGAAATGTCTTTTATAGGCAAGCTTCTGGCGATGCAGTCGTTGCCCTTTTAAGGACTAGAGCTAGTACAGAAGATTTAAATGTGATTCCCACGCCTTTCCCGTCGAGTCTAACTCTCATGGCCGGGGTCGCCGCGCTTCTGTATGGAAACACGACACTATGTATTTCCTAAGATCCTATTTATAGTTGGATCTTTTTTCAGCGACCACGTAATGGCTACGGCACCTTTACATAAGTGCAGGATCTTCATTCAAGAAGCGGCGCAGGGAATAGAGTTTGCATGAGCGTTTTGGTAAGATCCCACGGGACAATAATGACATAGGCTGATTTCATTATGGACGTTAACCAAAGTAAAAATATGTGCTGGCAAGGCAGTACATTGACTTTTCGTCTGATACATGAAACTTCAGGGTCGTGTGTCAATGTGTGTGTGGGAGGGGATGTGATTTATCTTATATATGTTCATTAATGCTTCACGTCGTTAAGACCTGGGACCTGGCGCGTGTGTGCGAGACCGTGTTGGCAAAAGATCGCGACTTTCACGGCGTGAGATGGACTGTTGTGGCTGTAAGGTTGTGAGCTCAGAGCAGGGGATGGGTGTTGAGCTTCAGATCGAGGGGCGGAAGGACGGGAACCATTTCCCGAGCTCGCTTAAATTTGCTCCGTGGACAGTCAGTTGTTCCTCCACGCTGCGGTGACTCATACGGTCACCGGTAGTGATGTCCTGTTTAGAAACTGGCGGCAGAGCTGACGGAGGTACGGAGATGAGAAGTCTGTCCGGGTATAAATGAAATGAGTGGCAACATAATGATCACTTTAGAACCCGGGGCCGCAGGGTTTCATAATGTTAACTCTCGCAATCGCTGTCCCGAAGAATAAATAATATTTTTGCAGAAGAGCATGTTCGGCCTCGCAGGCTTGCAGTCGTTGTTTTATTATTGAATTATAACGGTATGGAAGATCACTTGGCACCGCACCTGGCCTACACAATGGATAATGATGCAAAGTAATTCTGCCAGCGTTCGGGTCATAAAGTGCACGTTAACGTAATTCGGTAGATTTTTGTTGCCGAATTAACCTTTAAAGCAATATTACGAGGCCACTCAGTAGTGTCCTTGAACGAGAAGGAAACTCTCCAACTGCCCACGCCAAAGGGTTTCCGAAAGCCCATGAATTCGGTTTCATTAAGATCAGTTTTCAAATAGGCCGAACTGCACGGTCAAAGTAGTTAGCTTTAAAAACGCGTAAAATATGATTGCTGATGATCTAATTAACCAGATTTTTTACTGTTAAACCCAAGAAATCCCCCAAAGATGCTGAATTTGTGGTGAAGTCTGGGCAGTAAGTCTAAAAAGTAGCTGCTACAGAAGATGGCAGGGCAGCTGTGGGGCAGCTGTCTCTGCCGTGGGACACAAGCTGTGCGTCACCTCAACGCTTCTCACACCATTTACTTAACATCTTGTCCCGCACGCACGTGCGTTGAGGCAGTATATTGCACATTTATAGCCGCAGTGTGTTTCAAAGGTGCGCGGCGTGTCTCCGGCACGTGCCGTGGGACCCAGGTGAACGTATACCTGTGCGGCCGCGTGCGGTCAGCGTGGGGCTGGATGACTGCGCACGTGCTTATGTTTTCGGCACAGGATTCGATTACGTCATTTCGGGCGGTCTATTCTAAGGCTGCGCCTCTGAGCCCAGCTCAGCATTTATCGGGATTATTTTAGGACGTAGTGAAAAAAGATGCATTTTACAGTGCAGTGCGCCCACTTTCAAGCAGAAAAGGAGCTGCGGTTGTTAGACTGATTCTTGTTCCCAAGTGATTCTTTTCCTACGTCAACGCTTTGCAGTCTTAACGTACTTTGATTCTTTTTCAGATTATTTCTAAAAACATTTTATAACAAGATTGTTTATAGTGTTGCATTGTAATTATGTAAATATCAGGTATCCTTGCTGTAAATAACAAAATTAAAGTTGTCAGGATGTACAGCCTGCATCAGAACTTTTGGTATTTTTTATTGTAATTTTTGTGGTTTGTTTTTAAAACTGTCATTTTTTCACTTCACAATCTAAGCACAAAATCTATACATTGGGGAAAGTATATATTATAGTCTGTGGTGGGTTGGCGCCCCGCCCTGGGTGTCCCCCGCCCTGCGCCCTATGTGCTCTGGGATGGGCTCCAGGTTTCCCCGCGACCCTCACCAGGAATAAGCGGTTAAGATAATGGATGGATATATTATAGTACTTTATTAAACTCAGAGGGACATGTGTTCCCTGCATTTAACCCATCCCCTGAGGGTACCCAGGGAGCTAGTGCTGAGTGTCTTACCTGTGCTGGGATTCAAACCAGGGGACATCCACATACCTGTCTACCCATTGAGCCACCAGTCCACCATTTTAATATCTGTCTCACTCCTCAGTAGGTATAATTTATGTCTTAATATAAATCATTGCCATGCAGTTTGTTTTGGACAAATTTTGTCAGTTTAGATTAAAATGTATTTAGGTGTTAACAGTTTTAGCTGTGCCTAGAACTGCCTTTGCAATTCAGAGACTATTTCTCAAATAAATGAAATTGCATTATGATTTTTAGATGCAAAACTGTGTCGCACAGAACAGGGATAATCCCTGAGTGATGTTTGAGGATTATGTCCCAAGGCCTTGGGCCCCAGGTTTTAGGGGGGCCTCCAAACGCTTGTGCCATGGGGCTCATGAGTTCTTAATCTGCTCATACCTTTGGAGCCTGTTAGTTACAAACTGCGTGAGTCTGTGCAGACATATCAAGGAGGTTCATGCAGAGGGATGCATGTTGGGTAATGGGTCCTCACAGGCTGTACAGAGAGGAGCTGGGCATCCATGTTGCATTATGATCCTGTTATCCTGAGCCTGCTGGTTCTGTTTCTCTGGCAGGACTACAGGGAGGATGGGATGGACCTCGGGAGTGACGCTTCCAGCCGCTCGAGCTCAGAGTCCAGCTCCAACAAGGTGACCCCCTGCTCAGAGTACAAGTCCTCCCCCAGCCTGGACCTGACCACCCTGGAGGACTATGAGGAGGATGAGGATTACCAGGAGTACAAGAAGAAGGTCATAGAGGAGTGGGAGAGCGAGTATGGAGATTACGGTGACCACCATGAGGGTGGGGAGGGGGGCGGGGCCACGCGCACCTCCATGAACAGCCGCAGCCTAGCTGAGGAGTTCCAGGACGTAAAGGGTCCCCAACCACCCCTGACGGGTCACCTGGCCACCGCGGCGGCTGCCGTGCCAGAGGAACTGAAACAAAACGGCAACGTCATTGTGTCCAGCAGCCGGCACCACCCGCCTCCCCAGGTGACAACCAGAGCTGGGAGGCAGGCAGCGGGCCCAGGTGGGGCAGCGGCACTCGGCACCGCCCAGCATGAGCAAAAGGATGAGAGCTCAGGGACTCTGGGCACATCGGAGCCCCAGCTGCCCACCCTAGACTGGGCTGCTCTGGAAAAACACCTGGCTGGCCTGCAGATCCAGGAACAGGAGTTACACAGTCAGAACCAGAACCAGGGCCAGGGAAGGACCAACTGCACCTCAGTAAGTGAAGCCTTCTGACAGAGGCACGTTGGTTTGGGCGGGTCGAAGCTGCCTGGGGTTATCATGAATAGTGAGAAGAATCACAGTGAGTGACGTATTACTTTAACGCTGTATTTAGAATTGCACATATAAGCAGTTGGGAGAAACACAACGGCTGGTTAATGGGGAAGCACAGAGGATCACTTGCTGAATTCTGTAATATTGGTTGGTGCGTGGTTGGCCACAAGAGGACGCTGTTGCAGCATCATTATTATTATTATTATTTTAGTATAATTTTTTTACACCATCAATATTGCTTGATATTTTCCAGTCAGTCTGTTTTAGACGTTTTATTGATATGCACACCTTGATTTAATTTTTACTCCTTTATCATTATATTTTAATGAAAATCTTCTTTGCTACTTACAGATGTTGTACCAAAGCAACAAAGATTAAGTAAATGATTTATACAGAATGAAATTGTTGTTATATGTCCGTATTAATGAACATCAGTGGAGTTTTTAGATTATTAGTTATGAGGTTGGTTCTTCGGTTACGGTGACTCTCAGCTCCCTCCAGGGGGCCATTTGTTGGCCTTACGAGAGGGTGGAGATGGTGACTCCCGAGTAGAAAGAGGCAAAAGCACTGGAAAACTGGGAGTGTTATTTGGTGGCTGAACATCACAGCTCAGGGTTCCCATTGGCTGTCACATGACAGGGTCACGGGGTCATTTGGCAGCTTCTTGTCACAGAACTGCATATTTCTCTTTTGTTCAGTGACAGTAAACAATGGGGACTTGTCAATAAGAGGGTAATGAAAATCGTAGACCACACCATCAAGAGTCACAAATGTAATTTTCTTGACCTCTAAATTAATTACGGCGGTTGTGGACTGCTGCATTCTGAGACAAACATTCCAGCGTCTACAGCAGACATCAGTAGTGAATAAATGTAAGTACTGGTGTAATTCCCACATCTGGAGGGGCTGCTGCACGTCATTCCTTTATCTTTAAGGGTTTGTGCTGTTGTCCGCCCTCCCCCCCAGGCAAGAACAATGGCCTCGGTCTCCTGGCTTAGCTGCTTTGACCTGCAGAGCATGACCACGTGAGGGCAGATATCCCAGGAATGTTCTAGGCAGGCCCTGTCAGCCCCCTCCCAGAGCCTGGAGCCAGGAAGGGACAGGCACTCATATCACTACTGGCTTTAGTGTTAAGAGGCCCCGACCCTGCGTCAAGTTCTGTGTGCGTCGTTTGGTGGTGCGCAGTTTGTAAGGCTTCGTGCAGGTATGATGCTTATCGTGCTTAATATCCTGATCTAAAAAGAGCCATGCTGATGTGCAGGAAACCCAGCCACAGTGTGTGTAACCCACACAAACATCCTGGGCAAAGTGAATGTTTGAACCGACATGCCCCCGTGCTGAAGTCACGCCTGCGGGGGGTGGTCACACTGATGCCATGTGAACACGTTTCTGCTCTGGTGCTGCCAATGACTTTTCACCACTGCTCTGTGGCTTGGCATTGCCAACTGGTGAGCCATCCTCCTCAGAACAAGGGCTTTGATGCCCCGCGCCATTCTGTCCCCGTCTGGGAAGTGGAATTCTTCTAGTGTGTGGGAACATATAGCTTTATTTTGTTATGTAGTGGAATGAGCATTTCAAAATCAAGTCCAGGCTCTCTGTCACATCCAGTGCCTGAGCTGCCTGCCTTGAATAAGGACGTGTGATTTTTATGCATTACGGAATTGCGGCTTTTTTAAAAAGAAGCATAGACTGTATCCTATTAGCTTGATATGTAGAGATCCACTGGTCCTGTCTGATCTCAGCACATAATTGACATGGTAACAGGTTGCTGCCTGCCTTTAGCTTTCCATGGAAACCTCGGCCTTTTTCCTGTGAAAAGAAGGGGCCTCGGTTTTGATTGGCTGGAGTAGTCCAAGTCCTGCCCCACTCTGTTTCCAGGCTGGTAAGCAGTCAGGGCGACAGGGCCCAACTCCTGTCCACTTTGCTGTGGAGGGTGGCTACGCACTCGTGTCGCAGGGACAGAGTGGCTGTTGGTGGGTTTCTGTGCTGGTGCACGTAGCTCAAGGGACCCGGCTGACACAGTCAGAGTAGCACTGCCAGGTGAGCGGCGGGCATCAAGTGGTATGAAACGACACAGAGAGCTGCAGCAAAAGCAACATTCAGCTTGTTAAAGTGTGTGTGTGTGTGTGTGTGTGTGAGAGAGAGAGAGACACAAGCAAGCATTTTGTTTTGTAGTAGAGATGCTGTTTAATTGTTGATTTACGTACTGTGAGTCTGTTCTTCGTGGTTATAAAACTGTGTTTCACACAGTGGAATATGATGGATTTATTAAAATACAGGGATTAGTATGGAGGTTGCTGAACAGTGCGTGTGTGCGCGTGTCCGCGCGCGTGTGCCTGAGATGGAATGCAGTGGGCTAGCTGTGAAAGGCCTGCAGGTTCCTTTCCTGCTGGTAGTTTGTGAATGGTAATGGCCAGGATATCATCACCTCACATAAATTTTTGCTGTGACATTTCAGACTGCCCTTAGATCTGCTGCCCTGCGTCGCCTAACGGCCAGTCATGTTAATGTGGCCTCTAAGAGTTACTAATAAACCATGTTATTACACATCACTCAGACTCTGCTTCACTATGAGAGATAAAAGTTATCATCACTGAACGGCACAGTAAAGTGTGGCTTTAAGCAAAATACTACTGATTGACCCCTGGGTTCTGGGTGTGTGTGTGTGTGTGTGTGTGTGTGTGTGTGTGAGAGAGAGAGAGAGAGAGAGAGAGAGAAAACACCAAAGTGAGTAACCCCTGTGCCCTGGTCACAGAGAGAGAGAGACCGCAGGCTGAGTGAGCCCTGTCCTGGTCTCACAGAGATGTAGAGACCATAAGCCTCTACCCTAGTGCTCCAGTCTGTCTCCCTCCCTCTCCTTCCGCTTCCAGCCTGTAATTAAGTGGGAGGACTCAGAGACAGAGTGCGGCTGTGTGCACAGTTGTGACCTCCCGTGCCTGAGCACGGTGCCACGTGGAGGGTGGGGTAGGTGTGGAGGAAGCGAGAAGGGTGGATGAATGAAAAACTGTTACAGAGAGAGAGGAGGAGTTTCTCAGTCTGACAGGGTGATGAAGGCAAATGGGAGGGGCGGAGACTGGGGAGGGGTGGGCCTTGGCCAGGTGTGGCCTGTCTCTCAGGTGTCTGTCTGCCCCTTTCATCCATGACTCTCTCTTCTTCCACACACAGCCTCACACACGCACACAAACGATCACACTCTGATTGCCTGCTGACTCAGCCCCTCACTCTGGACACGTTGAACAGCTGAGCTTCTGTGTCATTCTCCTGCTGTTCTTCACTGAGTTCTGCCATGTAAACTTTATACTTACACCATCCTGTTCTGTTTCCACAATACACACATGTTCTGTGTATGTGCAAGTCTTTTCTGGAGAGGACGTTAAAAAAAACAACATTGGATTCTCCAGGACACGGTGGGCATCTCACTCAGGTAAACTGATTTATTGTTATTATTATTTAAATCTAGATTTTATGTATTTGGTTGTGCTTTGCCTTAACCAAAGATACATGCATGGTGTCTGCAGCTCAGAAACAGCTCATGTTAAGAAAACGTTTGCCGTGCTTTTTGTTTCTGAGCGTGTTTCTGTTTCCTGTCAATGAAAATTCTAGATGGTTAATTTTCCCTGACAGAAAATGGGTCCGTTACTGGATTCTGCCTGCAGGGATGTAGTTTTGTACGTTTTCGTGCTGAGAATGGAACATACGCTGTTCTGGTGTGTGTGCGTACAGGCATTGCTTAATGTAGACCTGGTGCTGCTCTGGAACGTGTCCAGTATATAATCCAGCTGTCGTTCCAGCAGCCGGTTGCTGTGGTGTCCAGGTGTGTTCCAGCTGCTCTGGCACATCTGTCCACATGTGTGTGTGTGTTATCAGCTCATCACACACACACTCCTGCGTGTAGTGGGAACAGCAGCCTGAGCTGATGCCATCCCTCTGTTAGGCAAACACACACCTGTGTTTATTTGGGAGGTGAGGCACACAAGCGTAGCTCTGTCCCTCTGATCTCCACTAGACTATCAGCAGAGGTTCCACAGCTGCAGGTACAGATCTTGAGTCAGCAGGAAGCATGTCCTAACATGGTAGTTTTGGGTTTTTGTGATAGTCCCTGCTGGTCTGAAGTGCTTCCTTAGTCTCCTTCAGTCATGTAACAATCTTGCAAAACGTGGTGTGCCAGGAGCTACATGTGTTGTGTGTATGGTGTTATGCACCTCTGTGTAGTGTAATCTGCAGAGCGTTGTGTGTGTGCAGTTACACACCTCTGTGTAGTGTAATCTGTAGAGCGTTGTGTGTATGGTGTTACACACCTCTGTGTAGTGTAATCTGTAGAGTGTTGTGTGTGTGCAGTTACACACCTCTGTGTAGTGTAATCTGTAGTGTTGTGTGTGTGCAGTTACACACCTCTGTGTAGTGTAATCTGTAGAGTGTTGTGTGTGTGCAGTTACACACCTCTGTGTAGTGTAATCTGTAGAGCGTTGTGTGTGTGCCCAGTGCGCGGTGTGTTTGTGGACCCGGCACGCCGTGTGTAGTGATCCTGACCCACTGTGCAGGTTCAGCACGGTGCCATTTCACGTCCCTATCGTGGCACACTCTTGCTCTACACTAGAGTGTGAAGACTACACACTGATTTGGCTGGATCATGGTGAGCCTCTCTGGGCCACAGCTGAGGTGACAGAGCTGTTGGGGGTGGGGAAAGAAAGGGGGTGTGTTTTTTGTGCTGGAAACAGCATGGCCTGCAGCTATGAATTCCGTCCCTCCAGTGTTCTCTGCCCCTCCCTTGATGTCATCATTCTGAGTCACTTACAGAAAGCGATGATACTCCTGCTCGCCAGACACTCGGTACACAACCAAGCACACACAGTCTGGCTCACACACTCACATTCTCCCGCACGGCTGTCTGTGACACACACGTTAAACTACACACTCACATTCCCCCGCACGGCTGTCTGTGACACACACGTTAAACTACACACTCACATTCCCCCACACGGCTGTCTGTGAGTGTGTAGTTTGTGTGTGTCACATTTACCCCCGTGCTCTGTCACACACATTTTAAACTACACACTCGTTTACTTTCGTGGCTATCTCTGACACACACGCGCACACATACCTGCAGAGGGTCTGAGAGTGTTAGGGAGGTGGTGTGGGTTATTGGAGCGAGGGTGCTTTCCTCTGTGTGCACCCAAGACCCTTGACCTCCCCCCCACCTGCTGGGCCACCAGATCTGTTTCCAGCTAATTGGCTGCTTCCTGAAGCTGTCAGAAGGCATCAGAGCCATATGCAACACCCCCCCCCCATCCAGCCCCCACTGCATAAACACAAGAACAAGGAAGAACACTTTGATTAACCACCAGTGTGGGAGGCCCACTGTGGATCTATGTGCCAATTAAGAGACTATTGTAGCTGTTTCGTTTTCATTAGTCAGCCAAACATAAGGGGTGTGTGTGGAAGAGACAGGGTTTTACAGTGCAAAGAGCTCGCCTCACTCAGACACCCCCTCAGAGAATGTGCTGAAAAGAAATACAGTTAAATACAGCAGCCTCCCTCTCAAAGGCCCCTTAGGTCCTGTTTAGATTAGGAGTGTTCAGAACTGTACCCCCCCTGCACATGAACAAAGACAGACCTGCAGGTGATGTGGCTGAACAGCCCCACACACGGGCCTTTGGGACTGAAAGACCTCTAGTACAATCAGAACATTTATTATACATCACTTTTGCACTTTGTCTTGGAAAGCTGTGCCTGTGCAAGTATTTGGTCATGTGACCATACCATGTGACCATACCATGTGACCATACCATGTGGCCATACCATGTGATAACACTGTACAGAGCAGCCATACATGTGGGTGACTGTTTGGAACCTGTCT
>JABJVR010000104.1:0-13710 GCA_025773905.1 Chitala chitala | reverse complement strand
ATAATTACAAAAAAAAAAGCTGCAGTTTTCACCCTTTGCTGTGTGAATTGTGATTGTAGTTTTTAATAAATTAGTGTTTCTCCTACTTCCCCTTATTTTCACCAGGAAGGCGATGACTACGAAGTCATTCCTAACAGCCAGTTCTGTGTTTCGAGAACTGCTGGTAAAGACAATTCTTCATCCTATTACATCAATGGCAAGAAGGCAACATTCAGAGATGTTGGAACTCTGCTTCGTAGCCATGGTATAGACTTGGACCATAACAGGTTTTTGATTTTGCAGGTAACTAATTTTTAAACTTTCAGTTTGCATTTAGTATTCAGAACAGTGCTGCCGTGTTGTTTTTATGCCTAAATGCAAATGAATAGAAAAGTGTGAGAGGGCCCTTTTAGGAGAAGCGAGCTGTTTTAGGAGAGGCAAGCCCTTAAAGTGCTATAGCAGCGCATCATGGTTTGCAGTGATGAGGAAGCGGTGCGAACCATAATTTGCTGCTGTATAATTTTAAGGAAAGGCAGAAGTGAAGCTGGGCTCTGGGATGTGAAAGGGGAACGTGCAGCTTGTTTTAGCCAGTGCCTTCTCCGCTCTAGCAGCACGTAAATATTGGTGTGTGAAAAAAGAGAGCCTAACCCCAATATTACTTGTGCTGCTTCAGTGTGGTGGGATTGAGCCTTCATGTAGCCTTGCATGTTTGAATTTGTTTCTAAATAGCTGATGGCCATGTGTTCTTTGTTGTTGGTGCTAAAACTTTAGAGTGTGTGTTTGTGGCTTCTGGGAACGTAGTTGGTTAGAGGGCAGAGTGGTGTACTTAGTGATGTGTCATCCACATCGTGGCTTATTTATATACTTTTTTTTTGTAATTTTAAAAAAATTGCTGTGTGGCTTGTATCCCTCGTGCCTACCTTATTTAGGCCTGCTTTGGTTTTTTTTTTTTTTTTTTTTTTTTTTTTTTTTTTCCCCCCCCTGCCCCCACCATCTCTCACATGCATCATGAGTACATTAAAAATCACATGATGGCAAAACCAGCTGTCTGTTCAAGTGCAAAATCTAAATATTTTTAGTTTCAATATGTTCTTTTTTTTTATATTTTATGGCTGTGACTTTGTAGAGGTGGTGTATCACACAAGCCCTTGAGTATAGAATCTAGCCCTTTGGTAAATTGCATGATTTGTGTACACTTTGCCACTCCTCAAAAGTCAAAAATCCTTTTTCAAAACTGCAAAGTGAAAACTACTAAAACTATGAAAAGATTATTGGATTCCCCCCCAATCCTTCAAGGGTTGCTCATACAAGCCAGCAGACATTTATTGCTTCTTAAAGTTAAGAGGAATTAAATTGTTCAAATAAATGTGCTTTAACATTGTATCAGTGATACCAATTCAGAATGTTACAATGCTGCATGTAAACAGTTTTCAGTCAGTTGTCTTAGTGGTCAGAATTGGGCCGGTTTGCTTTGTTTTATTATAGACGTAAATCTTACTTTGCAAGAGCAGAGTGAAGTTAGTTTTTTTTTTTTTGTCCCCCCCCCCCCTTTTTCCTCTTCTTCTCTGTAAGCATATGGGACATCTTTGGTTTTTTGGCTGTGTGGATGCACGGTCTTCTGTTTTCTAAATGGGTTATTGATATAAGAAGTGCGTCTGTTTTCATCGACCTAGATGAGCTTTTAAGTGTGACATGTTGACGTTGTTGCCGGCATGCACACGTGGTGCAGGGTGAGGTAGAGCAGATAGCCATGATGAAGCCCAAGGGTCAGACGGAGCACGACGAAGGCATGCTGGAGTACCTGGAGGACATCATTGGCTCCTGTCGCCTCAAGCAGCCAATCCACACGCTGTGTCGCCGTGTAGAGGTGCTGAACGAGCAGAGGGGTGAGAAGGTGTGTCCTTGCGAACATGCACACACTACACACGCAGCTCGCTACAAAGTAACTCTGCGCTCTCCCGTTCATTTGATTAGGTCTTAAAATTTGTTTTATTGAGACATTTTACTGGTACCTAACCTGTTAGCTATCTTTTAACATTGCTGGTTAGAAAAATGCTTTTTAACACGTACGTAACATGTGAAACCCGTGTGTCATTTATGAATTATTTTTGCTTTTTATGTAAAGATACAGTGTTTAAATTGTGCTTTATTGCGTTATGAAGAACTGCAGAGGCTGTTATGTTGTATAGCTAAATGAGTGTAGGCTGTAAGCACTAAATATCCGTTTAGTTACGGTGAAGGTAGTGGGGATGCACCGTTCACCGTTTATGGTGAGAGCTGTAAGGTATGCTCTGGCTTCTGGCACACACGAGCAAGGAAGCGTCTGCTCTTCCCTCTGGACATGCCTTGTTTTAAGATGCCTTTGTTTCTTTTGGTAATTTGTTCATGTCAGATTGTATCTGATGCATTTTAGTTTTTGTGAATTTATTTATAATTTAAGTTGTTGAAATGGAAATTTGAGACTTCAGGTGTGTGTGTGTAGACTGTTCAGTTTTGTATTTTTTACACTTTTTTTTTTTTTTTTTCTCTTCTTCATAAATTGTTTTTGGAAAGATTAAGCTATTAAAATGTAAGGTTTCATTTCCCAAGTGTTTGTCGACCCTTTGAGCTTTGATCACTTTGGTTCATACCTGGTAAATCAAATTGACATTTGCTGTTATTTGTAAATGTTCAGTATTTGTCACCTGTAGAAACGTCAGTTTTTCTACTTTGTGCATGTAGGGCTGTTGGTATGGTGCTGTATTGTTAACTTTCAGTAAAGACATTTAAATAAGCATGATTTAAAGCATGGGCTGGACCTCATAAATTTGCATTTTGTCCAAGAATGACTTTGAAAGTAGATGTGTAATTAAAAGAAATGCCAGCCAGTTGATTACATGTAGTTAATAATGTTCAAGAATTTGTTCTTTGATTCTGTCAGCAAATCAGTTTAGATATGTGGTTTTATATTTATATTTTACATTTATTGATGAGGCATGAGTGCAAAATATTAACCCTTCCAAAATATTATTTTTCCTGTTTAGCATTCCCCCCCCCGAAATGAAAAGTGTTTTCAAGCTCAAATCAGTGACAGCAGGATCACATTTTAACTCCAGAGCTAAAGCTTGCCTGTCATATTAACTGTGTGTGTGTGTGCGTGTGCGCGTCTTAGCTGAACCGCGTGAAGATGGTGGAGAAGGAGAAGACTGCATTAGAGGGTGAAAAGAACCTAGCTGTGGAGTTTCTCCGTCTAGAGAACGAGACATTCCGCAAGCGGAGCCACCTCTGTCAGCACTACATGTGAGTGCTGTGCTCCGGCTTACTGGAACCATGTTTGAAACCCTTCTTCTCCGTACTTTTGCCTATGCGTCATTAAGATTACATTATTAAGGCATTTGCATTGTATGGCGGTGCCGAAGCTGTCCGTCTGCGCACTCATCCTGAAGTTCTGCTGGGGGGCCTTGTGTCTATTGTTGCTACCTAGACCTTCTCATGCTGGTCTGCTGGTTTTTCCCCGCTGAGGTCTTTTTCATCTCTTTGTGCTGCTAGCCATGACCTTCAGGCCAGGGTGTCTGAAAAAGAAGCGGAGAAAAGCAAGATTCAAGATGACACCAAGGAGCTTCTGGAGAAGGGCACCAAACTTACAGAAGAAATGAAAGTGAAAAACCAGGATTTGAAAAGTGTAGAAGAGTAAGGCTAATTTAACTGTGGTTATCAGTGTTATTGTGGCTCTTGCCCCTTGTGTAAAACTGTATCAGAGGTCATTTGTTGGAATGTTATTCAATTACACTGTCTCTTGTTTTGGTCAAACAATTCGTTATGCAGTCTGCCCATTCGAGGGCACAAAACCATAAGGGCCATGATAAAAGCTGGCAAATGAGGTAGCCTAAGCAACTTATTAAAGGCTTCCAGGCCTCGGGCCTTTGTGTTGCTATTGTTACTTTGTAGCCAGAACATCCTGGGTTTGCTGCTGTGTAACGCCCTGTATTATTTCCACGCTGCACTCCTGAGTGATATGCATGGCTCTGTACGTCCCACATAATTGTATCATTGTGTATTGACAATGAGCGAGCACGGCTAGGATGGTGTGCTTGTCATGCATGACGTGAGTTACAGTACGTGTCACCATGTTTTACACACTGACTACAGTAAGTTCAACCCCACCACAGTTTGATCTTTTTGACTGTATTCAAACAAATCAAGCATTAACATACTGAATGTTAGCAACAACAAATCCATGTTTAAAAACTAGGAAATCACTTTCCTTGAATGCTCTATTATCCTTGTAAGTCGCTTTCGACAAAGGCGTCTGCTAAATAAAATGTAAATGTAATGCTCTTTAGCCATAACTGCAGAAGACAGCGGGCAGCTGTTGATTACAAACCGGTAGGTAGAAGTAAATATCAGGTTGTGAGATGTGTCTCGCTTTAATGTAGATCTGCCTATGCTCTTGTTAGGTGTTTTGTGTTCACATTCACTGGAATGCTTACAATAAGTGAACCCACAGTCTGAAGATAAGTCAAAGATTTTCAATATAAATATATAAAGCATCACTACACAAATGTCACAGATGTTCTGTTACACTGTGTGGGTCAACATTGTCCTCTGTTGGGGGGGGGCACAAAATGATAAGACCACGATGTAAAAATGTTTTCCTCCATAATATAAATGGGGCTAAACATTTGGAAAATCTTTTTTAGCGTACCTCATTTAAAACCTGTTAAGATGTTTACGTACAGTAAAATGCTTTTTTATGGGGAATATAATGCTTAACTTAGTTTGGATTTTGCTATTTTGACAGTTATTTATAACACGTTTGATAAAATTAGACTTTCAGATGTTTTCTGTATTCAAATTATTTGCCATTTTAGAATATCTCATGCTACACTAAAAATGCTGACATGTAACAATGTGTTTTTGATAAAACCACTGGATTACAATGTAACCAATGCAGTAATGCATCAATGCGCACATTATAGCAGCAGATTTGATATGTGAGCCTCCATCACATATTAGAATATGCTGGACACTTTACACGGATGTAGTTTAACAGTTTTTTTGGGTGTAAAGTGTTTTACTGTGATTTTAGTGTTTGGTTTCTAACGTTTAGCAAATTTTGGAAAATGAAACATTGAGAGGACTGATTTAAAAAGTTTTTTTTTTTTTTTTTTTTTTTCTTTAATATAAAATTGGCTGCAGAGCTTATATTACAGCGAGTCTACACTGGAAGCGTTTTTATCTGCGTTTTTTAATGCTCATTACTTGCAGGTCTCACGGAGCTGACAGAAGTATATTTATTTATTTATATTTATTTTTTGGAAATGTATCGGTCCACACTGAACGTGAGGCGTGCATCCTTCCATTCATGCCTGTGTCTCGATCCTGGTGTGGATTGATACATTTGATGAAACAGAGTTTTGTCAGCTCAGTGAGACTCGTGACTGACACGAGTAAAAAAGTTGGCTAAAAATGCTTCCAGTGTGGACTGGCCGTTAGATCAGGGTGTTTTCCTTGTGCAGTGAACTAAAGGCAGTTTTTGTTAAGCCTTTGAGTGTAGCTTGTTTTTCCCCCATTCAAAAAAAAAAAAAAATTACAAACTTGGAGCAAACCCCTTATTCACATCCTTTTTCAAATGTTTCACAGGAAATTAGGAAAGGCGACCAAGTTCATAGAAGGCCAAAAGGAGAAGTTCACTCAGCTTGATCTTCAGGACGTGGAGGTGCGCGAGAAGCTGAAACACTGCAAGAGCAAGGCCAAGAAGCTGCAGAAGCAGCTTCAGAAGGACAAGGAGAAGGTATGTGTGGAGCTGGACTCCCATCACGGGTTTTCCCTCATGCCTGTTCTCTATTGTTCTTCCCGTTTAACAGCATCATCTGTAGGAACGGAAATTGCATTACATGCCATTTAAAAACAGGAGCCCCTTGGATTTTAAGAAAAGTCCCTCCTGCTGGCATCAGGCAGGGATTCTCAGTCACAGTCTGGGAGGGCCACAGTGGATGTTACAGACAATTTCTGCATTTAATCAAACCTTCAATTAAGCATTAATTTTTTTCCCCCTTGTAATCACTGTTTCAGTCCAGAAATTCTCATTAAGCATTATTTAATTTTTTAAGTTTTCTGGCATAAAATGCCCTGTATTATTTTATTTTAAAACACGAGAAAGACTTTCTGATGCTGCATCTTAACAATTAAGTTATGGTACACTTTTAATGTTTAAAATTATTTTCTATTTTTAATCCCTAAATTGTTGCTCATGATTTAAGTTGTATATTCCCTGTAATTTGAATTACTTGGAGATATTTTTCCCCTCCCCAAGTGTTTTCTTTTTTTTTTTGTGTGTTTAAAATGTATTCCAACATATTGCATTGGGCCTTGGTTTAAATAGTGAATTTTATGATACCCCTCATTTTGACATTGCTGTTCTCTTTCTCTTGTTGAACAGCTGGAAGAAGTGAAAAACATCCCTGCAGACAGCAAAAAGATCATCACAGAAGCTACAGCCAAGAAGGAGGCCTTAGAAAAGCAGAAGATAGTGGAGGAAGAGAAGCTGAGGATCGTTATGGAGAGTTTAAAGGAGGAGACTGCGGGTTTACAGCGAGACAAAGAGGTCTGTGCACAATGTGGTCATGTTGACTGTATTTTGTATGCCCATGTGTACTGAGAAAGATGCCTCCTAGAAGATCTGCCTCTCCTGCCACCGCTTTCATTCCTCCCATTGTCATTTTAGATGAAGGAGAATGAGCTAATGGAGCTGAGCAAGGTGGTGAACGAAACTCGCTCACGTGTGGACGTGGCTCAGTCTGAGCTGGACATCTACCTGAGCCGCCACAACAAAGCTCTGACACAGCTCAACCAGGCAAAGGAGGCACTGAACACGGCTACGGACACTCTTCGGGAGAGGAAGGCAGCCATCAGGGACCTGAGCGTCAGGATCCCCAAATGTGAGCAGGAACTACTGAAGGTATGGTGGAGAACGAGGGGCGGGGTTGTGAACACACATGCACACATCAGTGTTGTGTTGTGGAATCCGTGAACTGCAAAAAGTTTGTTTTAACGGCGCTGCTGTGGCTACAGGATGAACAGGAACTGGAGCAAATCACTCGGGTGGATGAGACGGACCAGGAGGATGTGAGGGACATGAGGCAGAAGGTGGAGGAAGCCAAGAGTTCACTTTCTTCTAACCGCAGCCGAGGAAGGGTACTCGATGCCCTCATGGAACAGAAGCGGAGAGGCAACATCCCTGGCATCCTGGGACGGCTGGTAAAGCCCGTGTGTCGTGAGGGGCGCACACACACATCCATGTAAAGGGTTTTTCCTGTCTGTCCCTGTCCTTCTTTACTGTGATTAATGTTATTGTAGAGGCAACATAATTAACTAGTAGAAATAATATAGATAATTTATCAATTATTGCTGTATTACTGTAAAATAGCTAGAAAAATCATTGAAATTTTAAACAAGGTAATGTATAATTTGTTCAGTAGTTGTGTTGTTTTAGAGGATTTGTGAATTCAGTGGTGCGTGTTTTTTAGAAGTGTTTTGAATACCTGTCCTCTAATAACAGGGAGACCTGGGAGCAATTGATGAGAAGTACGACGTTGCCATCTCCTCAAGCTGTGGCTCCCTGGACCACGTCTTGGTGGACACAATTGACACTGCGCAGAAGTGTGTTGACTTCCTGAAGGCTCAGAACATCGGGGTTGCTACCTTCATTGGCTTGGATAAGGTCAGTTCTGGGTACTTTGGCAAAGGAACCACTATCCTTCATCTGGCATTAGTTAAAGTAACTTGCATTTGGAATTCCAGAAACAGCTGTTAATATTGTGGCTGAACTGCATTCATTTTGTCCAAAATAAGCTACCCACATTACAGTCATTTCAGTGTGCGTGTACCCTTAGTGGATGCCTGCTATAAGGCATGTTCCAGATAGACTCATCTTTTAGAGGATGCTTTTAGAGCTTAAGGTATGGCTTTTCCTTGCGGGTGTTATCTCTCAGATGAAAGTGTGGGAGAAGAACATGGGTGCGATGGCCACTCCTGAGAATGCACCGCGTCTGTTCGACATGGTAAGGGTGAACGACGAGTCTGTACGTCCCGCTTTCTACTTCGCCCTGAGGGACACTCTGGTGGCCGACAACCTGGAGCAGGCCACGCGCCTGGCTTTCCAGAAGGACAGACGCTGGAGAGTCGTGACCCTGCAAGGCCAGATCATCGAGCAGGCCGGTATGACCTTCCACACGTCCCCTCTGCTGCAGTCCTGCATCCTCTTCTGTACTGCTGGATCAAAGTGCTGGCTGTTTGATAACTCGGTGGTTTATGTCGTCTCGTAGGTACCATGACTGGAGGGGGTGGACGTGTGATGCGGGGCAGGATGGGCTCCTCGTTAGCAGTGGATGTTACTCAGGAGGAGGTGCTACTCCAGCCGTGCTGTAGCATAGCCCAGTCTCTAAAGACTTTGCCAGTGTTCCCATTTTGTCCTCCTCTAACCTCTGATCTCTCAACAGCTGGACAAGATGGAGAGCAAACTAAAGGAGCAGGTGACGCGAATGCAGGCTCGTCAGGAGAAGAAGCTGCAGCTGGAGGAGAAAGTGCTCAGGCTGAGGCAGGAGCTCCGCGACATGAAGAACACACTGGAGAAGTTCACCGCCAGCATTCAGGTGAGTAGAGCTGGAGAGGGGCCCACAGTGATCCGTGGGGTCACGTTTCTCAGGTGCACTAGAACACATCCTGTAAGTACGTCGAATGCTGTACTGATTTTGATGACATTTATAGTAATGTAAATTTGCTTAAAGTAATTTGGAATGCATTTGAAAGTTTGGCATTGCAGTGTTTGTCTTTAAATAATGCATCTTCTTCCCAGAGCCTGTCAGAGCAGGAGGTTCACCTCAGGTCACAAATGAAGGAACTGGAGGCTAATGTTGTGGCTGCAGCTCCTGACAAAAACAAGCAGAAACAGATGGAGAAGAACCTGGAGGCCTTCAAGAAAGGTTTGGCAAGAGGAGTGTGTGATGGCACAGTGGGCGTGGCTTTTCTGAATTACCCTCAAAAATAGCTTTTTTGTAACTGGAGCTTTGTGACTGAGGGGTTGGTTTATAACTTTATACAGGGGGGTTTATAAACATATAGCAGAATGAAGTGATTATGGTCAACGAGAGGCCTGTGAGTAAACTGGCGTTGTGTCCTCAGACTTCGACACGGCTGCAAGCAAAGCTGGCAAAGTAGAGGCAGAAGTGAAGAGGCTGCACAACCTCATCGTGGAAATCAACAGCCACAAGCTGAAAGCTCAGCAGGACAAGCTGGACAAGGTCAACAAGGAGCTGGACGAATGTTCCTCTGCCATTACCAAGGCCCAGGTGGCCATCAAGACTGCTGACAGGTAGCTCCAGTTCAGTTGCACTGACATCAATGGGAAAATCACAGCGAGAAATGAAGACTTTCGTTAATGCAGTTCCAGTTTAATATAAATCTCCAATGTAGAGCTGTAATGGCTGACATTAGCACACACCAGTGTAGAACTGCGCACATCCCCGTGCAGCATTTGTGAGGCTGGAAACGGGGACAGAGCAGCCCTGCTCAGCACCAGGGTCCAATGGGGCCAGACTCCGCCCTGAGCCACATTACAGCAATGTGATTGTAGTTTCTGCTTCTGGAGCACAAGTTGCGTGTTTCAGTGAAGATGGTGTAGTTTTTGTCTTGTTTAAATTCAATTCAGAATGGAAAGTATAAAACTGTTATAACAGCGTTATTTTAGTAGGAGTACAGTTACATTCAGGATCAGGAGCAGTGTGAAAACAGGCAAAGCAGCTGCTCGTAGTATGGTTCAGCTGAGTTACCTGTTGGTATTGGTTTTTTTTTTCCCCCCTTTATTAATACTCAGTGGTTGTACAGTAGCACCCCTGTATCTGCTGCTCCGCTTAACAGCGGTCAGAAGTGGAAAAATAAGTATAAAAATTACTAAATATGTGGTTCACAACTTTTAAACTGCAGGCCAGTGAAGTGCGTACTGTACAGGCAAGCATAAACGTGAAGATGGCACCGCGAATATAACAAAGGGCATCCCCTCTTAATCTGCGGTTCCAGCCCATCGCTGTACAGCTAGGAGCATAATACGTTTAGATATGTGGTTACAACTGTAAATTCCCAGAATATTAACTAACAAAATGACAGTACCACTGGCACACTGATGTAGTGTTGTCTGTTTGATTTGAATAGAAAATACAATGCGTAATGTGCAAGTTGGAAGGTTAAGTCAGAAGGAAAGTGCATTTCGGGATGTATTTACAAAATTGTCAAATGTATGGAGAAAACCATGAATAAATATGCTGATGTTGAAATACATCACCTATCAGCTAAATGCAGACGTGAACTCGGGAAGGCACCGTTTAATGGTGCCCCTGTTAGAAGGGAGAGGTCAGTGATGGTACTGTTCACTTCATTTAGTTGTGTGTGTGATTTTGCATTTTTACTGTTATTTCATCGTGTTTCTGAGTTATTTAACAACTGGCACAATGAGGTGTAGACACTTAGCTAATATATATATATATATATATATATATACACACACACACACACACACACACACACACACACACACACCAGCAGATCCTCAAATAAAAAGGTTTTTGGACATATCTGCATGCTTTGTAGTCATACAACTAATATTTATTATAATAGCGTGTGCTCAATAAGAGTGTACTGGTCAGGGTGCTGAACCCCCCAAAAAATCAAATTTATCAAAAAAGAAAAAGGACAGCACTCTCTACCAAGAATTTTTAATTCGGAGGCTTAAACAAACAAACAAAAAAACGTTTCGGACCTACGGTCCTCAGTGTGATTGTGCAGCTACACAACGTAGATCTCACTGATTTCATGTACGGCTGGGCAATAAAACAAAGATAATAACCAACTTTTCCTTGATTAAAAATTTAAGTCACTGTTGACAACGTCATCGATAGAGCAAATTCCATCCATGTTTAGACAGACGACAGGAGCAGCCGACGGTGATGACCGTGGTTCGGTGGGACGCTAATCATGTGGCTGGAGTAGATTTGGGTTAGAGTGACGTACATGGCACAGAGCCAGCAGCAACACATGCCAGTGTTTTTACTACTGCGGCCGTGCACACCAGTACGTCAGCGTGTGCGCTGTCTTCTAGGGTGTAACTGAAGAAGACAGCCCGGCACACAGCCTGAGGCTCAGAACACGAGCAGTTCAGCAGTGTGCACACATTTTGGCCATTTGGTCAGTCAGGAAGCAGAGTAGTGTGCAGTGTAACCTGTCAAAAGTGCATTCCTGTTTTTGGTTGATTTTTGGTTCAATTTCACAAAATATTTAAACCAAAATTAACCTTATCTTCACATCTCACATAGGAGTAAAAAGGAACCTTTAAGCCTGACAGAACTAGATACATCATGATATAAATCAGTCTCCTGACATTTGTTCCCCCCATATCACCCAGCACGTAACGCAGTCATACGGAATCTTGTCACAGTTTTTACGGGTATTTTCACATCCCTAGTTAAAAGGCGCCTCTTTTTGAGCAGCACGTTCTAAGTGCAGGCATGACTGTGGCAGGGCCGACATGTTTTAGATGCAGACACTGGACAACTGTACTGTTCCCTGTCTGTCCCACCAGAAACCTGAAGAAGTGTGAGGACACAGTGGCCCGTGTGGAAGGGGAGCTGACTCACAACGAGAAGGTCATGGAGGAGCTGGTGGCCCAGCTCAAGAAGCTGGAGGAGGATGCTGCAGAAATCATGAAGGCGTGTCAGGAGGCTGAGGTGTGTCAGCACTAGGACTGACCGGTGTCATTTCCCAAAACTGCTGCTGCTGCTAATTTTTGGTGCCCTTTGAGGCAGATAACTGCTGCTAATATTCTGTATGTTTAAATTTTTTTTTTTTTTTTTTTTTTTTTTTAAAGCAACTAGTCAAATCTGGCATTCACTGAATGTTTAATAAAATTTGAAACAGCTGGAGAAGTGTTTGAAAAGTAATTTGTAATAAATGCATAGTTCAAAACATTTCTTGCCGAACCATACAAAATTGAAAAAATCATCTTGTAAACTGCATATTTGATAAAAGTCACTACTTGAAAACTAAATATTTACAGTATTTCTTTACTGCCGTTTCAGTGAGAATATGTTGAGATGCAGAAAGCTCACCATTTCCGCATGTTTTCCTGTTAGGAGGCTATAGTTATTAACTTGTATACAGCACTACTGTTGTTTCTGGTATTTTTCTGCCGCTATAGAACGGTATGTTAACATGTAACAGTATTCAAATATACTGAAAGTGAGATTAAACTATATCTATATGATATGCATTAAAATACGTATGAATTTGCTATAACAAGCGTAAACGGCACAGTAGCATTCCACTGTGAAAACAACTCTGACACACTCTTCGAAAGTGCGTTCTGGAGAGGGGGGTGGGGGTGTTGGCTACTTATCTGTCTCTCCACTGAAGCCAGTATTTAAGCTTTCCTAAGCTAGTTTAACTTAAGGTGAACTCGTTCACATTTTAGCAAATGCTTGCAGCGGGCGGAACTTTGCAAGAGACCCCAGAGAGGTTTTGGCAGAGGAGTGCATGCAGCATACTATCAGTACATCATAAGGACGGTTACAATTATCACAAATATTTTCTAATAATCGACAGAACTGAAAATCGCTTTATCCTTAGTAGGTGCCTCTTATAGTTGGTGGAAGGGAGCAAGGTGGGGTTTCAAAATGAACTGCTTAAAATGTTTGTGAGCATGTGACCCAGGTTTTACAGACTAGAGCCCTAATTCACTGATTTATCATATTTACAAATGGCTGGTTGTCTTACTTTATTTGGCATGGATTATTTCGTGTACAAGTCTGAAACCCATGAGCTCCCTCATGTCAGTGGGTAGCGTCATGTGGGCTTTTATATACTTGTGTATATTTTTATGTAAATCCTGCATTAGTGTTGATGGCTGTTTGTGTGGATTACTCCTGACCTGCAGGAGGCACTGCCTGAGGTACAGGAGCAGCACCGAGGCATTCTGCAAGACATCAAAGCTCTGCAGGAAGAGGAGCACGCTGTACAGAAGGAGTCCCTGAGTGTGCGGCTGAAGGTGGAGCAGATTGAGGGGGCCATCACTGAGCACCACAGCAAAATCAAGCACTGGCAGAGAGAGGTGAGCTGTAGCCAGCCAGGGCCCTGCACTGTACAGAGTGTGTATTCGTCGCCTGTGCTCCAGCATCTCACGGCGCTCTCCTTATTTCAACGTCCATATGTTGTACAACAGCTGGGCAGCAATCCACAGCAGCTGTGTTCCGACTCTGTCAAAACCAGCATGAATTAGAATAATTTGTTGTGGAAAAATGGCCTCGGCTCAGAGTTGAGTGCAATTGTTTAAACATTTCAGTCGTTTACGCTGTTAAATGTCTTCAATTATAATGATTGCGACATCTGCTGTCCGCATTCCAGGTCTGAAACAATCATTAGAGTGATCTAGGTGTAAATTAGTTGGTACCATTGTACAAATGTTGGATGAAGACAAGGGTAATATAAAACCACGCTGTAGAATTTTATTTGTTTCCCAGAGGACCTGAAGGCAAGGTTTTATTTATTTTTATGGCTTATGCTTAATGAGATTAATCCAACGTTAACATTAGCTTAACCATATTATGATTCCATTCACGAGTCAATCATGGATAACTTGCATTTACGAGTAAATAAGGCCAATTGATGGATAACTTGCATTTGAATTTAAATTAAAAATCACCATTA
>JABJVR010000103.1:10482157-10496793 GCA_025773905.1 Chitala chitala | reverse complement strand
CCCCATTCTGATGCTCGGTTTGAACTTCAGCAAGTCGTCTTCACCACATCTAGATGCCTAAATGTATTGAGTTGCTGTCATGTGACTGGCTGATTAGCAATTTGTGTTTGCCTGACTTCATTGTGCCAAGTGTAAAGTTTGGTGGAGGGGGGATTATGGTGTGAGGTTGTTTTTCAGGGGTTGGAGACTGGGAGCCAGAACGTCTCATTCAACATCAGTGCCTGAGCTCACAAATGTGCTTTTGGAAGAATGATCAAACATTCCCATAGACACACTTCTTAACCTTGTGGACAGCCTTCCCAGAAGAGTTGAAGTTGTTATAGCTGCAAAGGGTGGGCCAACTCAATATTGCACCCTATGGACTAGGACTGGGATGCCGTTAAAGTTCATGTGCGTGCAAAGGCAGGCGTCCCAATACTTTAGGCAATATAGTGTGTGTGTGTGTGTGTGTGTGTGTGTGTGTGTGTGTGTGTGTATGTGTAAGTAGCAATCATAAGACACTGGAGTATGACAATTTTCTCTTCCTTTTACTTGTGAAATTCTTAGCAATTTTCTATATAGATGAAATTGGTTACAGTTGTTGATTGTTGCTGCTAATAGGGCAATACTTATCAAAGAGAACAGAACTTGTTAAGGAGTAAGCTGGAAAACAGTGTGACAGGTGTCCAGGGCCAGAGGCTCAACTGCAGAACTCGAGTGGTGCACCTAAGAAGAAGATCTTCTAACAGGGGTACCATCAGAGGGGATAACTGCATTTTTGATTACCTATCTTTTTGTGTAAGCAAGTCAACATGAATCACATTGTGCTCTGGTCCAAGGAATAAAGATAGCCATCATTTTGTGGACCAATGTACCAAAGGGAAACAAACCAGCATCACTGGAGGAGGTGGGAGGAGGAGAAGTATTCTGTGTTAACTCTCTTGGTTCTTTAGTTATTTATGGCAGTCACCTTTTCATGCATCCTGTAGCAATACCAAGAAGCAGATCAGCCTGCATCTAAAATAAAATTGACCTTTCTGGTGAACGCTAGGATGAAGCAGGTAAATATGTGCTTTGCTTTGAGAGAGGGCAGAGGAATATGTGGATTATTCACTGTGCCCTATCCTGTTTGTGAGTGTGCATTTATGAATATTTTTGAAGATTTACACTCCAGCGCAGGTGTTTCTATTGCCATCTAGTGAAAAGAAGGAGGAAAGGCAGCATGACTTCCTTTATTTCTTGAAATTTCTAAAGATTATATTTGTAAAATTAATAACGTGCATTTGACAGGCTGGGCTGGATGCATGTTTATATTAGTGTGCATTGTATGAAAGCAATATAATACAAAAGTGTTGTTCTGGAAAAGTGATTCGCTTGAGGCCGGTAGCTAGATATACCACATACAGATATGTGGACATACAGCATGTTATATTTAAATTAAATTAACTGTTGTGAAACTGACATCTATTCTTTAAGCACACCGTGCAGACGTTGAAATATTTTTTTTACGAATCTTAATAGCTGCAGCTAAACACTTTTGCCACTAGGTGGCTCAACAACACAAGGTGCACGAGGCAGCGAATTGTCATGTAAACTGGGAAAATCACGTCCTTTGATATGTCGTCTATGTGTTTCTGATTATATTCGCTTGAAGATACATTATTAATTTATCATGTCATAATCTGTGCGGCCGCGTGTGTTTCAGGAGATCTGAATCCCAGTCTATAGTGGGGCATTGTGTCATTTTGTCCACTGGATTCAGACATTCTGGAGTAGCCGAATTTTGAAAGAGACCCGAGTCTGAATAATGACTGTCTACATCATCTGGTCTGAGTGACACCTTGTTGAAATCATGAAGCACTGTACGTGAGCCGTAACGTAAACCACAAAAAGAAACGCTCTCATCGTCGAATTTCACACGTTATGTACGATAAACATTTATCACATTTTAAAATGTATGCTTAAAAAGAATATGTGAATATGTGTTCTCGAAGGTTGCCTGTAGAAAGAAAAGTATACCTACCTACCAAGACATGGCTCTTGAAAGAACGTGAAAATTACCAAAGCCCAAAATAATACCGTTAAACTTTATGGTGACATTTACCGTAACGATAAATCAGATTTGAGCAGAGAAACTAAACTGCGGTCATGCAGGCAGAGTTAGCTATTACAGCTCATCCTAGGCTTCCTGCGTTGCTTTCTCCCGCAGATGAGAAGCCGGCGTACCCTTGAGCATAGTTTTCCACCCAGACGTATTTACTAAGTAATCAGGTAGCAATTTGGCTTCTGCTTGGCTTCAGCAGTTCACCTTCAATCAGGTCACACCAAGCAATCGGTGAACAGGTATGTGAAGCGTTTTCTTCAAGAAAAAAACAACGATGTGAATATTTCAGTATTTTAATTACGGTTGTGGATTACAGGGAATTTAATGGATTTTCAGATTAATAATTACTTTAATAATTCGTTCTAGAAATAAATTCTAATGATAAATTAAGGTAAAATTAAGATTTAACATTTTTTCTCCAGCAACTGGAATATCCCAGTGGTTTATTTTTGAATCGCAACATGTTGTGACTTTCATAAAACGTTTCAAATTTTTAACACATTATTATTATTATTATTATTGTTGTTGTTGTTGTTGTTGTTGTTGTACTACTTTAAAGGGACTGGTGATAGACTCATTAACAGAATTTCTCAGTTTCTATGATAAATTGTTGAGTTTTGTCACACCTTGTCACTGATAATCTGATTGGCCTATAGTTGTCATCATTCACTTCAGATGTAGAATACAGATCCATGGGTTTGACAAAGTGTCTTTAGCTTTCAAATTAAATTTTTTGGGCTATTATTTATAATCTTTTGTGTCCTCAAAACATGAAGAAAAACCTGAACCTTGTGATAAACTGATTTATTTTTCTCAAACAAATGAGATAAGGGGGTCCTTCATTTGACTCACATGAGACTAATTTCTGTATTTTCAGTTGTCTTACCTCTGTTACTCATTTCATACAGAGAAAATGGTCACCCTCCTCACAATGGGTTTAAATATTGACTTAAACAGAAAATGCTTTTTCCGCTACTACTGAATTTATTAAATGAAATTAAAGTATAGTAGTTACTCATTGGTGTAAATTATAAAATATGTAGGTCATTAAAGACTTTCATAAGTTACATATTAATATTTGTTCTACAAATCATGTGACCTCTTCTTTGTACATCAATTCCATTTGATTTAAATGAATAACCAGTTCCTTCAGGAATTTATCTCAGAAAAAACTGACTTTTGATCTTTTCTGCTTACATTGTAAAATCTAATTAGTTGACTTTACTCAGAAAAAGTATGGAAACTGAATTCCTTAAAAATTCTAGGTAAAGGTATTTTATTTATTCAAGTAAAGTGGATGCAGGATATCATGTTCAATCCACATTACTTGAATAAATAAAGTATCTTAACATTTTTAAGGCAACCAGTTTCCATTCCAAGTTAAAAATTACAAGAAAATAATCCCATTCTTATATCTTTCTTTGGCCCGTAATGTTTCTTTGAAGTAGATTACAGTATATTGTTTGATAATATATTTTAAATTTTTATCCTACTAAACTTGATGTTTATTTATTTTTATTTTTTTGCAGATTAAACATTTGAAATGTTTCTGTGAAGCATCATCTGTTCATTCTACATACTGACCAAACTATTTCAATGCCACTTCCGCTTTCTAGGGCCATGTCCCTGAGTGGGGAATGACATTTAGCTGTGCTTGAACGAGTTTGCTTCAGCCTCTCTCTTGGTCAATGGGGGAGGGTTGTGGCTGGCGAACAGGCTTGCAAAGCGGCTCCCCGGCGGTCCAAATCCTCCCTGACATTCTTCTGGTGAAAATAATCACACGGACAGAACTGGCACCAGCCTTCTGGACGTTGCCAAGGAGCTCAGCTTTCCTGACTGTTGCCAGGGGAGGCTTGTTTTGTCTCCGTCCTGGTCCTCTTACCACTGCGAGCGGTGGGCCCCGTCACTTCCTGTCTATGCCACTTTGGAAAAAGAGAAAGACAAGTGCATCCTCAGCGTAACCATCCAACCACTTTGTGGCAGAGCACTACTCCCACTAACTAAGCTGCTAACGCTTTTCTCCTCCCCTCATTCAGAGATCATCAGGATACATTAAAGTTATGTGGTGAAACAAGCTAAAAGCTTTACTAAAGGCTTGCAAAAGCTACACTAGGTAACTCACAGAACTTTCATTGTCTTTCTTTCTTCATATTCACATATGCAGATTGTGATAGTATATATTTCAGATGCTTATAAGACTACAATATACCAGTATGAAACAGCATTACTACTACTTCCACAGGTACAAGCCCTGAGGTGGCCCAGACGCTGCAAATATGCCTCCCCCAATGTATTCTTTTCATGCAGAAAACGCTTCACCTTAAGTCCACTTGGCAGGGCCAGGCTTTGGCTGATGTAATCACTCTCAGTGCCTGTGAGAGGACGCCTGGTGAGCGGAAGAGCCAGGGTGAGCGTTTACAAACCCTGTTACAGTATCCTTACAGCACCATGCCACTGTCGCTCAAAGCCTTGTCCTCAACCAGTTCTCAGTGCCTTTCTGCTACATTTCTGTGGGAAGCTGGCTTCAGTATTGGTCACAGCTTGCTCTGTTGAAAGCATGATATAGTAGTGACATATATGGTCTTTGCCATTCTCTTTTGGGGCTTAGCTGCATTAGCATGTTCCCGGAGAGCTGGTAATTCCTGACATAGTAGTGGTGCTTGCTGTCCGTCTGCCTTCACAGAGATTTCAGCATTTGATCTGAGGGGATCTCCATGAGAAAACTACACAGCTGGTTGTGTTCTGCATTCTGCTGACACAGGATTGCACAGGTTGCCAAAGCCTTTTCTGCAAGGAAGTACCACACAGACACATCTTGGGCTTCTCTGGATGGAACTTTCTTGTTTCATGTGAGCTGTATACTGGAACGGATCTCCATGAGGAATCCCATGGCATGGGAAGCTGCGCACTCCAGCAGGGACAGCAAAGTGCAGAACAGTGCAGGACAGGTAGGGAGCTTTTCACGTATGCCTGTCTGTTTTTATTATTGTTGAGGTCAGGTGCTGTGGTGTGTGGTGCACAGCAGTTTGACAGCTGATTAGGATTATCTAACCGGAAGACATTAGGATTCATCTTTGGCATTCTGCAGGTGTAATACATTTTACCTGTTTTCCTGTACATCTACAAAGTCAATGTGTGAATTAATACATGTAAATACCAGTATATCTGTATGTTTATTGTTGTTTGTTTTTTAGATTTTGAGTGATGAGTACTGGACTACAGGTGTTGACAGTACATTATCCTTGTTGCAGAAATCACTGCATATGCCATTGAAACACTAAAGAATTTATGTTACGGTGTTTCCTGAAATTGTTCAGTTAGTAATGATTGAACTTTATTTTTAAAACATTTCTCTTGGCATTCTTTAAATGCATGTTTTAAACATTAACTGCAAATGTATTAATCAGGTTACCAAGGACAGCGAAAACTAAAGGCAGTTATAATGGCCGTTTTACCACACCAATTACCTTAGCACATAAAGACGTACTCACACGTTCGTTCGTTTCTTTCTGGCTCCCTGAAAGTTTTAATAAAACAAACAAACAAACAAAACGAGAAAACAGCGAATGCAACTCTGTTTAGTACAATTTAAACATCACAGGTTTCCCACTTAATGGTTACACGTATAAATCCTGTATGCGCGTTAGCTTGTTCCATATGAGAAGAGACTTACGCTTACACACGCTAATACGGTTAAATTCTTACATGGTTAAACGCTTATTTCGATCTAAGACCAACACAGACTTCTCTATTACTAACGCCCTTTGTTTGCCTTTTACAATCTTATTCTTCTTTTCGCATTCGCTTTCCTACGTCAATATAACAATAAACATATCCTCTAATCATTAAAGGCACACTAAAGTTATATGACTAAACCTAATAGCATAACAAACAACACCTCACAATAAGTAGACTCCAAAATGACTTTCACAACAGTCTTGTGATTTTGGTAGATCTGTCAGCCTGAAAGTAATGCCTGTGAACCAGAATTTGGATTATAGTAATTATATTACTAGAAAAGAGACCCCATAAGTGTCTTAATTGCATGACCCAGGCAATTGCTCTGCATACCTATATTAAACCCAAGTTTCTATTTAGTTAAATTGAAAGTATTACAACAACCATTGGTACAGATTTATACAGCAACAAAGTGTTCATTGCTTTGACAATTTCTTTACATCTTCTATCTGCTTTTAAGTACCTATTTTCAGTCAATTCAGTACCACCATAAGAAAGTATGTGTAACCTCAGGCACTGGATAGTTTTCTGTATATTTATGTCGCATTTTTCTACCCTTCTTTTCCTGCTACTGAGCAGAATCAAATACATTTAAAATATGCTGAATGACTAAATTCACAAACCTAAACCTAAATTCCATAACAAAACTGAAATTCAGGTTGAACAGAACAAACACACCACAGAATAAATGTGCTGTTGAAATGAAGGCCAAATAAATGCTCTATAAAGGCATATAATACTGTATGAAATGTACAAGTGTGCAGTTGTGGACAGTGTGCTGTATTTTGCATTACACAAACTTGCCTGTCCATGAGAATGAGGCCACTTGTTATATGACTCACAATTCGCACCCAGCTGCTTGTGTTGTTGTGAACTTGGAGGTGATTGTACACCCACAGTATCTTACACCTGATAAACCTCGTAAATAATGGGTGCAGGGTCAGTGAGGGCTACGCCAGCATAAACATCTCAATCAAGAAGAATGAACAGTGTCAGAGATCTAGCAATGATAAGCAGCACTGTCAAAACCAAAAGCACGTGTAAAACAGTACGCCCTCACCACCCTGCCCTGGACACTGAGTAAACCCTGTATGCAACTCAAGACAAACAAGGTACAAAGTCTGCTTGAACCCCACCTGTATGTTCAACATCTCTGAGTCCTTTTTGGTGTACTATCTACAGGTGTGGAGTTTTTCAAGCTTGAAAAACATACTTGTGTATCCCAATATACTGCAATATCACATACAAGTATATAGTTTTTGCATTTGAACAACCTTTTTGAACATAAAACAGAACAAGACAGTCTAAAAAAAACACAAAGGGGTGGGCACACCCAAACCCAATTTTTAGTGAAATTAAAATGCCCCAGTCGATGTCAAAAACAGTGACGGGACATGGTCTAACACACATGAATGCATTTTTAATAAGCGCACACATCCCACAAGATGAGCCACCACACACATACATACACCACTTCATTAATATGGTGATCAAAGGCTAATCTGGGCACATTCACAGGCCCCAATCCCAAACCAATCCTGCCTCAACAGGTGTAGCTAGCTGCACAGGGGGGCTGTGTGCACAGCGGAGCCTGGTCATGATGCCCTGCCCTTTGTAAGCTCCTGACCTTGTGTCAAATTTTCACCTATAATGTTTAAAAATGACTACTCATCAGTGTGTCCAGTGCTGAACGGCACTGCAATACATTCTACACCCACATTACATACACAACACTATCTTGACACATTAGCATTTTGTGTTGTTGATTTCATTTCAAAAGTGAACTGACTCACTTGAAGACATAACCCAACACTACAGTGAGGACACTTGGTCCAGCCCTTATTGCTTTACTCCTTTCTAAAGAAAATTGGGCCAGTGTGTTAAGAAAATTTCTTGTGCTGCAGTGTTTTTTTCCTAGTATGTATTTGTATAGTTAGTTTTGTTTCAACTTTTAATTAGATGTACTAGTTGCATACGCAGTGTTTTGCACATGTATAAAGATTCATATGGAAAACTATCCAGCATTACAGAAACATTGACACTGCCTGCTTTTGTTTGTGTAAAACCTGATTTTGTATAGTTGAATGATGAAATATGAGACTTTCCACCAAAACTAACATATCCTATATTGCATTATTTAGCATTTGCTTTGTCTTCCTGGACCTTATATTTTCCTGTAGTGGGCACAATATGTCTTATTTTCTCTTAAACTGATTCACTATCACTTGCATAGCAGGGTTAATTGCCTGCAATAAATTTTATATTTTAAATCTCCATGTCTGTAACAGATGGGCTCAGCAGGATGGAATATAACAAATGCTGGAGTAGTAGGTGACCTCACCTCTATACATATATATGTATAAATTCATAGGTGGTTTCCATCAAAATAAAAGTGTACTATTTAGTGTGTGTGTCTGTGAGGCTACACTAGCCGTGTGTGTGTGTGTGTGTGTGTGTGTGCGCGCGCGCGCATGCGTGTGGAATATTGTGAACCATGGTGCATGTCTTTAAATCAAAAAGACAAAAAAAGAACAAGAAGAAAAGAAACAAGACATAGAACCTTTCCGATGCATTTTAGTACATTCTGTTTAATATTATAATATTGTCTTTTCCTGAAAGGTAGGAGATCAGAACAGAAGAGCTTTTTCATGTTGTAAGTAGCTGGTTCCATTAGCAGAATGAGACTGGCGTGAGTATAATCTCAAGGTTGTGATTGTCAGGTGCAGCAGAGAAGCTGGTCTCAGCAGACATGTAACCTGGTTCTCAGCTTAGTCTCCTGAGAACTGCCAGTTCCACCAGCAGTTGCCTGGGGACCTCATTACATGGGTTCAGGGTGCTTTGCATTAATTCCTAGAAAAGTAGGCAAATATGGACCTCTACCTAATTTGTCTTCTCTGTTCTCCATGCAAGTTGGTTTTCATGTTACTGGATAACAGTCACAGATGCCACATCTTGTGACGCTAGTGTTAGATGATGCCATTTGTAGCATAGGTGGTTATTGTGGATTAAAACTGCACAATCTTGTCAAACTTTTTTTTTGGAGGGGGGGGTTCCAATATCATTAATCAAATCCATTCAATGGACAAATATCAACAAACTACAATTTGTATGAGTTACAGTTAAAACGATTAGGGTGTTTAGACACGAGACAAACCCTTTGACAAACAAATAATCCTTAGCTGTTCCAGTCATAAAGTTGGTCACTAAATTACAGTCTTCTCCTCTCAGTGGCTTGGAGATTTTGCGTGGCAGTAGTCACCTCGTCGTTGCTTTCTAATTTTAGCGCACCCTTCAGAGTTAATTTTACAATGAAGGACCTTAAATGCTTAATCTTACCGCCGTTTATTTTCCACTGAGAGCGGAGGTAAAGAGGAGTCCGTCCATCTTTATGATCGGGCACGCTCCTGAAAGAAGTGGCTCGCCTCCGAGTTAATCAGTATATGAAAGCTACCCATGGTCGCTCGGTGTTCGTTATTTTCCACTCTTGTAGCAGGCTGCGTGGAGTTAATTTAGAATAAAACACTATAGCATTTCATGGATGAACAGTACATTAAATGTTTTCGGACATCAATAGAAGGATGTATTCTGAGGGGGGCCGTAACTTTACGTTTATGTGCCTGAGTGTATACTGTATTATACACGTGTTATGTAATAGCCTACACAGCTCTTGATTCGAAAACATTATTCGTGATTGATATAAAATTATATTTCATATGGGTCTAAATTTTAGTATATACGACTATTTTATTCATATGCATTTCATATTATCAATAATGTATCCCAAATGTTCTTTATTTTATAAATTTATTTATTTATTTTTATTTTTTTTTTTTGGGGGGGGGGGGTATAAATCAAACCAAATCAAAGTTTACTTATACAGCATTTAAAGCAGCCACAACTAACCGAAACCCTTTACAGAAAATTACAGGTAAAATAAGTAACACATATTACAACGATACTGAAAACGAAATACTAACAATCCTTTACAGTGTCCTGAAAGCCATCGTAAAGAAATGCGTTTTATTTCACTTTAAACAGAGCAAGGTGTGAAATGACGCGAATTTCATTGTATATACCTGATTTATGCCGACCAGCAGGTATAAAAATCACAAAACCTGAAACAGAACAGCTGACCGACCCTACAGCACACCGGCGTGGCTTTTTACTTCGCGGCCAATCAATTTGAATGGCAAAGCGCCGGGGCTGTCGGTGCCTTTAGGGATCCCTGTAGCGTCAGGTCTCCCCGCCTATTCACTTCCTGTTAACCGAATTAATATAGATGCGCAGGTCTTTCGCTACACCAAATGGGACAATGTAACGGGATCAGAGTTAGGCTTAACCGGGGGGTTACTTATTAATCCGTGGCCAGGCCGATGCCCTACATAAGGCATGACAACTGACAAAGCTGCCCCAGGTAACGGAAGAGCCGGATGAAAGTGACAGGTCTATAACCTACTGAAAATTTTATTGGAGTGCCCTTCGTTGCGTGGACCTCTTGCAGTCATACAAGGTACCCGCCTTTGTATCCGCATTGCAGGCAGAGTTAGAAAGCTTGTTTTTAACATAGTTGTTTAGTTGCAGTAAAATGGTTTTGTTGATTTCGCTTTTTTCGGACCGCTGTCTTTATGTTGTGTATTTCTGTTTCTATGTTTTCCGCTATGGTAAGATCTGTATTATCGGTAAAACACGCATCTCTTGTCCGTAGGCATACAATTTACTGTTTGTGATAAAATAGTTTATAATGACTTATCTTTACTACCACGACCCCATGACAGTAATATGAAACCTAATGATGAATTTGATACTTTAATTCCTTTCTTTCGGTTAAGTAAATAATTCAATGTGTCACTATCATCAATCAGTATGGCTCGAGATTTTGCAATTATTAGTAATTTTATTTCAGATACGAAACGTGTTGCAAGTTTGATCTAACGCCCGTGCTTAGATGATGTCGTTCGACACGAAGAAATCATTACTTGTTGCGGCTGGAAATGCACCCCCCTCCGATGCTGTTTTCATTCGTTCTGGGGAAATTGAAAATTAGGTTCATTTATACTGGTGTTTTGCGAAAATCGTTTTTAGCTATAATGTCGCCACAAGTAAATATACCGTAAATACGTAACTGTACAAAAGTATATCATCTAGACGTGTGACAGACATATAGGTTAAATTTACGTTGTGTTTTGTAATAGGAATATACTAACAAATATTAATACAGCGATGTAATGTTTTACGTTTAATCTTCATCCGTTTATTCATTTTCCAACCACTAGTCCTGCACGACAGTCTAAGGAATCTTTAGAAATGTCGCATTCAGTAAGTAATCTTAAATATGACCGCAAGTAGGCTATTACAGAAAGATGGTTTAAGGGCCCGATAGCTTGAGTGAACGCGATTGCCCATATGTATTTGTACCGCTCTTATACGTAACAGGTTGCATGCTGAGATTACCATATGGATGAGTGGAACCGCACAACTATCACACTTGTTCGTCTATGCGGACTAGTTCTTACCTTCTGTTTAATCTACTTATGATGTTTTTCTTATATTATACAAATGAAGGTTTAATGACACATCATGTAAATAAATTTAAAAGTACAATTATAGCATTATGCTTTATCTGTTAGATTACGTGTTCATTTTATTGCGATTTAGTGACCTGTATTCAAGTGATCATTTGGTCATAGGACAGTAACGTTAGGCATATCGAGTTATTTATTTACAGGCTGTAATCTAAAAAATATACGATATCAATTCCGGGGAATTTTAAACAAAAGTACCGTAAAAATTGTGGTTTTCATAGTGACAAAATTAAACGTGTTTCCTCCCTTACAGGCGAGTATCGACCACGCAGACTCAACAACGAGCCTCCAGTCCTCAGGCTGTAACACTACCCAGGCACTGTAGACCTTTAAATACACTTTTAAAATGCCACGTGGTGAAAGGTGAGAAGTTGCAACTCCACGGACGCTTAGTGAGCTAGTCTGAAAGACGGAGTTTGGAGGACTGCGTGATTGTCAAGCCCTCTGCAGACGGACGGAAGAAAAGAGCGGAACTTTTTGTCCTTGTGAACTCGGCATTTAGGACGCATTTAACCAATTTCTTTGCGACCGGAGAATTAGACCAATTTGTTACCAAGGTTGCCTTAGAAGTAGTTTTATGTCTTGTATACGTTTAAAATCTAAGTGGACTTACTTTCCTGCAAATTAAAATTATGCTCTGGATTTGACAGTTTGTTAATTGAGGTGGATGGAGAGGGTTAGTCTCATACCTACTGGCCAAATTCGGAATACGCCGGTGAAGACAAACGGCACCTGTCATCATCTGCAACCGAAGAGTAGGAGCAAAGTTCAGTGATTTGTTATAGCACGAATTGCACTGGTGAATACTTCATAAATACATCTTTAATGGGCTAATTTGTCCTAGTAGATTAAGGAGGCAAATAGAAACCCGACAAAGTCTCTTCTTTCTTCAGTGCAAAACAAATTTCTCTCGGAGTTTTTATTTTAGCCATCCGCATGGTACTTTGGTCGAAAGAGCAGGACAAACTGACTGAAATGTCTACAGGTTCCGTAGACACAAAGAAAGAAGGGGCACCGCCGGTGTATCACCACACAAATGGGTCGGTCCATCCAATAATTCAAAAGGACGGTCCCGAAGAGCTGCGGCCAAGTGAGGGCTATGAACTCACAGAGGTGACGTCCCTCTCGGAACGAACGGAACCAGAGAGTGAAATGGTAGTGATAGACTGCCGTGCCAACGCCAAGGGGCAACGCGAAGAGGACGCGCTGCTGGAAAACGCCAGCCAAAGCAATGAGAGCGACGACACCAGTACGGACCAAAGCCCGGCGCCCCCTGCTCCGCTGAAAGAAACATCTTTTTCCATTGGACTTCAGGTCGTCTTTCCATTCCTGCTGGCAGGTTTTGGAACAGTCGCCGCAGGCATGGTGTTGGACATTGTACAGGTGAGTGAGCTGAAAAACGTTTAACGACCAACAAGTTGGGTTGAAATGGCACCTTTCTGCGGTTAGGATGAAGTAATGGTCAGTGGAAACACAATGAAATGATGCGACCCAACGCCGTCTCGTTATCATTCTTATGGATGTTATTAGCACGAAAAGCCTTATGTAAGTGATGGTGTACACTCTGGACGTTGTAACCTTTCTGTGACGTCAAAAAAGGAGAATCATGAAATTAGCTACTACTTGATAAACAAAACATAAGTGGTCTTCAAAGCCAATAAAACAACCAACCGGCTTTTAGCGTTTGGTAAATACTTCGGTCATAAAAACATTCTTGTAAGTCGGTTAGAATTGTTACAATTTGCAAATCTAAAATATCACAGCACTGAAAATGGCCGTTTTTATAACATCTTGCACATTCCGCGACTTACCTTAAGGGTGTCACGACGTATGCATTATGAGACAAGATACTAACAAGAAAAAGCTTCAAGTTAATTGTGCAAGTTTCTTCACATGAAACGTATGCCCTCATAGGCTTTAATCGTACGTACTAGTCTGTTTTGTCTCGTATGACAATGTCAGTTCGTGAGAGAGAGACGTGCTGTTGTGAAAATTATAGTGTTGAAGTTGCTGTCATTATGGCGACACAATTAAGGAGAGACGTTTTGAAACTGGACAATTTCCAGGAATCATTTGGTGATGTATTGCCACGTCCATCGTTCTGTATACATCAAACACAATACAAAATTAATGGTGCTGCCTTTTTCAGAAGAGGGTAATTGACGCTACAAGTACACAATCGTTAAAGAAATGATAAACGAACATCAAAGGACGCATGTAAGAAGGACTCGGAGATATTTTCATGAATGGTGTCAATGATACTTTTTCAAAAGCGATTAACTGGCTTTACGACGGTGTATGAACGGGCGTCTAATCTGCGTTAATTGGCAGTCTGCTCTGGTGTAGGCGGTGTTTGACCAGGTTAAAAGACAGGTAACTATAAACGTCAGTCTACTGATCAGCATTCACTCAGCCCAAAGTAAATTTGTCTTTTGAAACCTTGGAAAAAGTCATTACTCATGACTTACAAAACCGTGCTTGTGTTAGTTAAAAGCGTTGAGTACATGACTGGAAATGTTTAAGCGTTTTAATGGTGTTAAAATGAGCAGCAGTTTTGTCTCATCTCTCTGAAATATAGTGATTGACAAAACAAAATAGCTTTATTTTAAAACTTTCTCTTTCTTATATAAACATGAAAAAATTCTATTTAAATAATAGAACCAAAAAACAATAAACAAAGATTTAAATAATAACCAAGACTTTCAGACTCAGGTTGTGGTCACTTCGTGCAGTGTAGCAGTTGTTTTTCATTTTTTTGCTACAGTTCGCATTTTGCCCTGAGATCTGTTAGTGTTGCAGTTCAGCTGCCGTTGGATTGTGAGCTGTGTATTGAAAGTTATGATGTCTATCTGTACATTTTCCAAGCCACTTATCCTATGTGGAGTTTATGGGGGGATCTGGAGCCTAATGGTGGGAGTTTAAGACATGGGGCAGGGGGCATCCCATCCTGGGTCTAACGTATCTCAGAGCACACGTGCACACACACACTATGGGCAATTTGGAAACTCCAATCTTTGGACTATTGGACAAACTGGAGTATCCAAAGGAAACCCACTATGTCCAAGGAGAAAATGCTAAAACCCCAGGTATGGTGTCATTGGGGGGGGGGGGGGGGGGCACCATCCATTCCACAAAAAAAAAAAAGAAGGAAAAAAAAATTTAAAAAAAAAAAAAATAAAATTAAATAAAAAAAAAAAAAAAGAAACAATTTTAATAAAATTTTATTTGCACAT